>JAYXIM010047187.1:0-30444 GCA_037575425.1 Anastrepha fraterculus | reverse complement strand
TACGTATTGCTTCATGAAATTGTAGCCAATATCTGCCCAATGCCGCTCATCCATGTGAGAGTCCTGCATCTGTTGCATCGCCACTCGACAATCGTCTGTCGTCTGTGCAACGCCTGGCTGGTACGAGTGGTGAATGATAACGAAAGGTGCAGGACCGACAAAGGTTTTGCGCTCTTTGGGCGGACGTGCACTCCAACCGGCGCGCGCTATCAACTTCCAATGGTCGTGGGTCGCCGTGACTGGAGCTGTAAATATAAAAATGTAGATGTGTGTAGTGTGTGTGTAAGTGCATTTTTCATAGTCCACCGTAGTCATCTGCATTTTCCCAATATTTTGAGCGGCTATGAGGGGCGATGTGCTTTACACTTACCAGCGAAGGTGCCAATTTGTGGATATGTGGGGCTAATGGTTAAAAGCGCCAATAGAAATTGCACCAGCACATCGAAAGAGTTCATGATTTCCGCTTGTTCTTGCTCATATGCACATTCGTACTTCGTACACACATACATATGTAATTATATCGTATGAGATCTCTGTGTTTTCGTGCTTGTACTAATTGTTGTACTGTTTTTGCTGTAATTTCGAAATATTTACTGACGCTTTCGTTCTAATAATCGCTCGGCTGCAAGACCGCTCCATGTGATAGCGTTGGTGCTTAGGGCGCAAATGTGCTGCGAGTGGAAATTGCGTCAGCTTTTATATGTTAATATCGTCCATAATTATTTGTGCCATAATTATTTGAGTTTGAGTTAGGCATTGTTACTATCTTCCTGTGTGCTGCTTCCAATTTGGCGGTGCGCTGCTGGGGGATTTTTTATTTAGCTCAAGTTTTTCATTTATGGAAACTGCCACAAACAACTAAATTGTTTGTTTTTGCTTTGGCATTCATACTAGCGAAGCATCTAAAACTGAATGGCATGACAATCAAGATGAATTAGGTGATTAACTAAAATATGGTTTTGGTGATATTTTTATATTTGCCAAAAAGAGTCGAGATCGATGACCCAGAATTAGTAGTGGAATGCTGCTGAAAGACTGTTGAAGGCTGAAGACTTTAGGCAGAGATTCGGATATTTTGATTCAAGACAATTATTTGTTAGTTAGTTTAAAGCGTGTCAGTGAACGCCCAGCTCAAGTGACAGTCGTCATGAATTGCATTATGAAGCAAAAAATTACAATAACTGAACTCATCCGCTACAGGCGTTGAAAAGTGAATATAAACATGACCTATTTTAGTTTAACGACTGCGTGATTTGATATAAAAAACTATCGATAAGAATTTATTTCATGCCCTGTGTACATTCAAACTCGAGTTGTCCTCAGTGAATTCCGCGAAGCCAGCCCAATTCGCTTTGTTGAAATTAGTATAAGATCGGTGATTCGCGGATACAAAGTCGGCAGGTCTCTCAATCGCGACGATAATGGGCAAGTGATCTGATGCAAGTGATAGCATATGCCACCAGGTTATGATATTTATCAGACCACCGCACAGTGGTTCCGCCATAGGACATTGGATGAAAATAGTCATGTTAAAATTATGCAACAATATTTAGCTAAATGTTAGTTCATTAGTCATAGTAACTTAGAGTATAAAAGAAATTTCAACTGCACAAACACTTCACTTAAAATTGTGCCTCCAAAGTAAGAGAATTTGAAAAGTGATAGTTAGCGTGGTCTCCGCTCCGTACTTACGCAGTTCCGGGAAGTGTTATTTTTCTAAGAATTACTGTGTTTATGACCTGTTGTACAATGGAAATTCAAGTTGAAGGTATGTAAAACATGTTGAACGTTTTCTTATCTTTTTTAATTATTATTTGATGGGTTTTCAGACCGTACGAAATACGTACTTTAAAATTTCCCATTTTTTTTTTTTTATAAGAAGTTTGTAAAGTTTTAACTAAGTTCGCACGAATTCGCACAAATGAAACATACATTAAAATATTCTTACATATGTCCTCTTTAAGGAAAAATAGTTTCCAGCTGCGATGACCTGCGACTGCGCTTGATATAGGGTCTAATCTGTACCTATGTGACTCATTTACGAGTAAATGTTAGATTTGTGGTGCGACACCTAAAAAAATGAATGACGTAGAAAAGTGTAGAAACAAAGAAGTAAACTCCAGTAGATTTGAATTTGGTTTATAACCCCTGCATTCTTAGATTAGATTTTTTGAATACTTTATTCATGTTTCTTAAAGAATCGAATTTAAAAGGTGGCAAGCACGTTCATCTGAGGAAAAAGCACTTTTAGCTAAGAGAAAGGAATTCGTTCAGAGGGAGTTTAGAGAACAATTAGGCTTGATAGTTGACAAACCGCGAAGTGGAGGAAGTGGCACCTCTAATGATGGAAATACAGCACGAAAATTTTTCCTTCATTCAACCATATCATCCGAAATCACAGGAATAGACAAACACGTTATAGACAGATGTAGTTATCTCCTACAATGTCTTTCATCTGGTTTTAAAATTAATTCGAATAAATTCAAAATATACGCACTAGACACTGCTAAAATTCTAGTTAGTAAATATTCATGGTATAATTTACCTGCATCAGTTCATAAAGTGCTCATTCATGGGCCGGAGGTAATCGATCATTGTTTATTATCAATTGGAGAATTATCAGAGGAGGCAGCTGAATCATGTAATAAATTAGTGAAACAATTCAGACGTGATAATACCAGAAAGCACTCAAGAACTGTAACTTACACGGATCTTTTACACAGGCTTCTTCTTAATTCCGATCCATTTATATCTAGTCTACGAAAATTACCATGTAAAAAGAAATCTATGATGTCAAGAGAAGTGTTAGATTTACTGAGTTAAAAGTTTTGTATTTCTAAGTACATTAACTTTTTGGAAAGTGAATATTTTATTATTTTCATAAATAAGAATAAGTTAACTCATCCTTTCGGAATTTAATGTTTTTTTCTATTACTGTTTATAATTTAAGATTTATGCAAAACCTTAAACGGAACAAAAAAATGTTATGTAAAAAATGTGTGTACCTAATTTTTTTTTGACTTTTTATATTAACTAGCATTTCCCAGTGGGCTTCGCACCACCATACATAAAATGTTTTTTTTATATCGCAAGAAATTTTTCATATTAAGTTTACTTTATAGAACTCGTAAAATGTTTAAACAGTTGAATTAGTTGATTTTTTTCATTCAACATACTTTCTAAAGATGTCACAATAGCCTTTTCTGTACTTTTTTAAAATTTGATTGTGGTGGTCACCTATATACAGGTAAGGTGAAAGAGCCGATAAAAACTTGTAATTAAACTTTGATTCTTTAATTTCCATTTCAATTTTTTACGCTAAATAAATTATGCTAAAATAAATAAAGTTCAAAATGTTTTTCCAGTTCCTTGAATGCTCCAGTTTTTATTATATTTTCGCCCAAAATTAATATTAGCATAATACACTTGCAACCACAACAGTACAACAGAAACGCTCATAAGCTGCTGTGTATTTGTTATTGTTTTTCCTATACAGGCATTTCGTATGAGAGGAAACCATTACTCACATAAAATGTCATAACTCAGGAACGGCTGCACCCCCTTTTCTGCCATTCGATGGAGTACATATGGCAACGCACCTCCCCAAATACATATAATTTCACAATTAAATCCATAAGTGCTTTACATTTTTGCCGAAATGGATACTCATGTGGTTCAAACACATCCTAGGGTTATCCAGGTCCGCGTTTTGGTCTATATCTCGAGACTCTAGTTACGGAGGGGCATTAAAAATACTCTATACTATAGAATCATCAGCAGCTTCCATTTGCTACCCATATTGTACAAACACATCCTAGGGTTACCCGGGTTCACGTTTTGGCCTATTTCTCGAGACCCTGGTATCCGATTCTTAAAATTTTAAAACACAAACCATCTACTGAATAGTCCAAACAAAGCCTAAAAATTTGGTTTGGATAGGTGAGCCCGTTCTTGAGTTATAAGATTACCAAGGAAATGTAACTTCTTTTTATATATATAGATTATATATTACTTTATTATATATTATTATTATTATATCTTATATATATTCTTATTATATATATATTACTTTTTATATGTCTTAATGTTTTTTTAACAAATAAAAACATTTATCAACTTAAAAACGTACTAAAAAGTCATTTATCACGCCAAAAGTTCCTATGACCGCTCTTCCTACGCAGCGGGACCACTGTGCAATGGGTGAAACGCCTTGCGTCTTTCAGGTTGAAATTGAAGTGAATTCAAAAATTGCGAAAAGAAAACATGTGAGAGGCAACAAGAGTGCAGACTTAGCTATACACTTAGCCACTTGTAAATTACTTATAGACAGGGAAACCATCAAAAAGGTAAATACAAGCTGGCAAAACCTCACAACATGCGAACTACGCAGACAGACAGAACTGGAACAGCGGTCGATCGAAGATCTTGCTAAGATTTAACAGAGAAGCTATAAGAAAAATGATAGGTGTATTATTTGTCATTGTTTAATAGGCATCCACGCTAGAAGGTTAGGACTCCCGTACTTCGATTTCTATGACAAGGAACACGTAGAGTAAGGATAAGCTCCA
Source organism: Anastrepha fraterculus (assembly GCA_037575425.1). Taxonomy (NCBI): domain Eukaryota; kingdom Metazoa; phylum Arthropoda; class Insecta; order Diptera; family Tephritidae; genus Anastrepha; species Anastrepha fraterculus. Next base: position 25,876 of record JAYXIM010047187.1, on the reverse strand, counting down.
GTGGTATCACAATGGACCTGCGAAAGGTCTAAGTGTGTCTTTATGACAACCACCCCACCTAGCTATACACTCAAACTACATTGACGAATGCTTTAGCAACCTTAAGCAACTTAGTGCAACAAATAAAATCGTACTTTGCTGAGTTCCGGGTCACTCTGGAATAAAAGGCAATGAAAATGCTGATCAACTCACCAAACAGGGTCGGCAGGCAATGAAAATGCTGATCACCTCACCAAACAGGGTCGGCAGGCAATGAAAATGCTGATCAACTCACTAAACAGGGTCGGCAGGCAATGAAATTGATGATCAACTCACTAAACAGGGTCGGCGGGCAATGAAATTGATGATCAACTCACTAAACAGGGTCGGCGGGCAATGAAATTGATGATCAACTCACTAAACAGGGTCGGCAGGCAATGAAAATGCTGATAAACTTACTAAACAGGGTCGACAGGCAATGAAATTGATGATCAGCTCAATAAACAGGGTCGGCAGGCAATGAAAATGATGATCAACTCAGTAAGTAGGGTCGGCACAAAATTTTCATGGTTCAGAACCCTACTGTGGTATCAACTGGGCATAAGCTAAATTTAGAATAAATAGTTCGGAGATTACTCGAAGAATTACCCATTGCAAAGTCACACAAGAACTCCGGCAAGCCCAAGGCTTATAAAACATTTTACGTACAATAGGAAATTGAACAAAATGCGTAGATATCAAGAAACTAGAAGGTTTTCTGACAGGTCACTATTACTTAAATTACTATCTTTTTCAAAATTCACATCGGGAATGGAACAGACTGTCGACTTCTTCTGGAAGATATTGAAACCATTGAGTGCTTCCTGTACGAGAGGTGCCTTTTATATTTCGGGATTTGGCAACCCTGGTGTTTCAATCTGGCAACTGCGAGCTGTATCGCAAAGTTTGACATTTTTTGGCTTTTACGTACTCAGAACGTTTTGAAATATCAGCGCTATTTGTGTTGTTTACAGTAACTTAAAAGATTCATCTCGATCCAAACATGGAATTAAATCGTGAACATTTTCGTGCGATTATTTTTTACAACTTTCGACGTGGATTAACTCAGCAACATTGCATGGACGAACTTAATTCATTTTTTGGCGATGAAGCTCCATCAAGGACCAGTGTTTATCGATGGTATGGTGAATTCAATCGTGGTCGTAGTTCACTCCAAGACGAATTTCGTGAAGGTCGTCCAAAATCAGTTGTTGTTCCGAAAACCATTGATGCTGTGCGCGAACTGATATTGGAAGATCGTCATGTGACCTATCATGAGATTGAGATTGGATCCCACACAATTTGTCAATCGCTCAAAAAGGGCTCGTGTCGATTGGTCGAGGGAAATGCTCAAAAAATACGATCGCGGGGCTTCGAAACACGTCTATGACATTGTGACAGGTGATGAATCATAGACTTACGCGTATGAGTATGAGCCCGAAAGTAAACAGCAGTCGACTGTATCGGTGTTTCAAGATGAGCCAAATCCAACAAAAGTTGTTCGCGCACGAAGCTCTTACAAGCAAATGGTCGCCTGTTTTTTCGGAAAAACTGGACATGTCGCAACCGTACCACTAGGACAACAAGACCATTTGTTTTTCCAGTTGTCTTCCAAGAAATTAGGAAAACCAATCGCCAAAGACGGATCACTCTTCACCAGGACAATGCGAGCTCTCACACATCGGCTCAAACAACTGCATTTTTGAGCACCCAAAACATCGAATTAATGGGTTATCCGCCGTATAGCCCTGTCTTGGCACCGAATGACTTCTTTTTATTCCCGCACGTAAAAAACAAACTGAGAGGTCAACGTTTTTCGACACCTGAAGAAGCGGTTGCGGCATTCAGAATGCATGTTTTGGAGGTACCTCATTCAGAGTGGCAAAAGTGCTTCGACAATTGGTTCAAACGCATGCAAAAGTGTATAGATCTTCATGGAAAATATTTTGAAAAACAATAAAGTGATTTTCGATTATTAAAATTTGTTTTTGTTATCTAATTCCGAAATATTAAAGGCACCCCTCGTATAGTGATTGTCGGTTGACACACCTAGACCTGCTGTAGGAACATTGTGATACCACTAGGGCTGTCCCCTCTCCTCACTCTACATTGTCCTCATTGAACCAACCTGTGGCTTCAATATAGCTAACAAAGCTTGCTATTTTTATATCGGCTACTTTTACCAAGTTATTCAGGGAACTTTTTCCTAAAATATTGAACCTTCTAAGTGTTCTATAGTCAGAACAAGCCTCAGTCAACTCAAAAGGGGATTGCCGTCATATGTGAGAATGGTTACTTTGTGCCTTTATTCCCTTTGTGTGTGCCTCTATTAGCAGTAGGGGAGCGATGCTTTTAGCGCAAAATCGTTCATCAACTGTCCCATTTTGCATCCGTTTTGCATCGGTACGCATACAGTTATGAAATTTATGATACGGAAGCAGTTCTTTCACAGGCTGCCCATATTTTTTTTTATGCTTCGGGGATGTTGTGTGCAAAAAATAATTGTTAATACATACATATGCAAAACATGTACGCAATGAGTTGATTTCAATGTAACTGTGTGCATATGGATTTACATACTTGTTAGTAGCTCTGCTACTTTTTGACATATGCACAGTTACAATATGATTTTTTTTGTGTAATATGAAAAGTATTTGATGTGGTTGGATGAGCGATGCGTTGACTATTATGCGCCATTTTGCAGCATCAGTGATTTTTGCTCAAATTAAAAGTGACGTGTTTTTGTGCTGAGTTTTTACACGCAGCCTATCGTTGAAATGCTTGTTTGATTACATTGCGAGCGCATGCCCTTGAATCAGAAAAAAAACAAAAACAAAAATCGAATATTAAAAGCAGTTACTTCTTTTGTATACTCCATGGAATATAAAATATTTAAATTCGAGGTTCGCATGAAAAAGTGCCTTTCGAACTTTTAAATACTATGTTAAAGACTTTTAATTAAGAAAAGCGGAAAACCATTTTTTATTAACGGATTAAAATTAGCAACATTTTGATCCATTTAATAAGGCCAATGAGGCGAGTGATAAATATCTGTATAAGTATAAATCTGTTGGAAGAGAGGGAAAAACTCTATCCGCTTGAGCAAGGATTCTAAATATGAGCAGATTTTAAAATTTCACAGCAAAAATTTACAATAAGGGAGAATTTTAAAAAATTGTTAACAGTTTTTTAGATAATATATTTTTCTTAGATATACTCGTATATGGACGTCGTAACGTATGGCACAGAAGCTTGGACGATGACAACATCCGATGAAGCGATGCTTGGAGTGTTTGAGAGAAAGATTCTGCGTAAGATTTTTGGACCTTTGCACGTTGGCAACGGCGAATATCGCACGCGATGGAACGTGGAGCGGTATGAGAGCTTTACGACGCCATAGACATAACGCAGCGACTAAAGATCCAGCGTCTACGTTTGCTGGGTCATGTCGCTCGAATGGATACAAACGCTCCGCCTTTGAGAGTATTCGATCCGGTACCAGCTGGTGGTAGCAGGGGAAGAGGACGGCCTCCTCTGCGCTGGAAAGATCAGGTGGAGAATGACTCGGCTTCACTTGGTGTGCACAACTGGCGCCGGTTAGCACGAGTAAGAAACGACTGGCGCGCTTTGTTAAACTCGACGAAATTCGCGTAAGCGGTTATCGCGCCAATTAAGAAGAAGAAGAAGAAGATATATGGATATTGATTTTGTAGGAGTAGTCATTTTAGGGTAACTACAAAATTAATTGTAAACCGCTATATTTATGCATAGTAGTCAACTCCACTTTTTTCCCATAAAATCAAAGTCGACGATCAGTCACTAGCATCAAAAGCGTCATTAAATTATGGAGGAACAATTCTCGAAATTGTTTAAATATTGACAACTGACGCCTGTCACAGAGAAAGTGAAGATCCCAATACCTCAATCGTTGATGACGAGACTGTCGCTCCGCTACCCGACCACGACGAGGTGACAATAGATAGCGCGGCCAAAGAACAACAAAGCCGTGTTAGGTGACGGACTACCAGCTGAACAGTCGGTCACTGGGGTATCGGCAGCAACGTCACTGTTGACAGTTCTGATTTTGAGGTTGTAAGAGACTTCGTTTATTTGACACCGTTAACAATGTCAGTGGTTGAAACCCACTGGAGAATCTCTCTTTCCAACAAGTGCTACTTTGGACTAAGTAGGTCATTGAATAATAAGTCCTAAGCCGTTTTAACCTGCGAAAATTTTCAAAACTTACAGGAAGAAAAAAAAAACATTTACAGCCATCCGATGTTGTTGATGTAGTGGAGGAGAGAAAAGCGATCTGGGCTGGAGAACTGCCTCAGGCTATCAGCAAAAGGCTCCCTAAGGAACCTCAAGCGCCTAGCCGCCAAATCCGGGCATTTGTAAAGAAACTGATCAACAGTCTCTTTTCCTGCAGGATCCCCACAGCTTCTGCAATGGAAATTTGCACGGAAGTCCAAGCTTCTCCGTATGAATTCCGATCACTCAGTGACCGCTGAACATGGCTAGAAGTTTGGAAATTGAAACGCAGGAAATCTGCAACACTTTAAGCGTCCTGCTTCTGTCGCACTGAATCCAAAGTGTTTTTGAGATAGAACTCCATCTATTTTGACCTTTTTCAGAATGAAATTGTGCAATTGCCTTTTAAAAACGATGAAGGGACACCGATTTCCGAGAAGAGGACATCTGGACCAGACTTTTCGACCCCCATTCACATAGTGCAGCAAACAAAGATCCAGAGATTTAGTTGGCTGGCTGATGTCGTCCGCATGGATATAAGCGATCCGGCTCTCAAACTATTCGTTGAGGTACCAGCTGTCAAAAAGTACCAGCTATCAAGTAGTGAAGAAACCCCAATTATCTTTTTATACGTACGGAGAGCGCATCTTAAGGTAACTATACAAGGTGAAGTCCATAATAAGCAAAACTGAGCTAAAACAGAAATGACAGGAGATTTGTTCTGATAACTTCGAGTTTATTTATTCAAAATAGTCCCCTCTGGCCTCGATACACTGTTTTGCGCGACATAAAACCTTTTCGAAGGCGATTTTCAGGTCATTGACCGGAATCCGGAATGTATTTCAGGATGTCGGTGCAAGCTTTTTGGATGACCTCTACGGATGCGAAACGTTTTCCTTTCATGGCCAAATGCAATTTTCCAAATAGGTTGAAGTCACAGGGCAACAGCGAGTGACTTTAAAATCTTTCTTCTCGGTAACAAAATAGTTCTATTGTATATTTTAAAACTACCTCGGCAGTCTAGCGTAAAAGCACTATCCTACCATCCCAGAGGTTGTAGGTTCGAATCCCATGTAAGGCCCGGTACTCGCACTTTTCCAAACTTACCTACTTTCTCTGTTTCTAAAAAAAAAATCTCCTTACTCAACCCCAAAAACGTATCCTTTCCATCCTTACTCCCGCACAATAGGCAGCGCATTATTTGCATTGTGGTTACTAAAGAAAGCAAAAAATAAAAAATAAAAAATAAAAAATAAAAAATAAAGAAAAACACACAGTCACACAATGCATCAGTGGTGCCAGCGAGAGAAAGAGGCCAACCGCGACAATAGCGCAGACACACCAAAAACTTAGCGAAGTTCTCAACCATCTATGCGATCCTTCTGGCCGAAAAATGTTAAACACAGATGGCGCCCTAAGCAGTAAGGAGGCGTTGTTTTTTAAGCAATGACAGGTTGGCATTTCTATTACTTTGGACTGGTAGCGCCAGGCTAATCACCTACCTTGTCAGACATCAAAATATATTAACTAAACTAATGCAAGACTGAGACTTGTCGAGGCCGTATGCTCCCGTGGTGGAGTGAACAAGGAAAAAGCAAAAAAAAAAAATTGTTAAACTCTCCAGTGCACAAGGTGGTGCAAAATTAATCAACTAATTTTGTTTTTGAACAACTTTTTTTACAAAATATAAAAAAAAGATGTTAAGTGACGAAAATCTTTATTTTGACTTTTACGTACTGCAATGCTTATCTGTTTGTATACTGCATCGGTCTACGAGTTCACAAGTGTCAAATATAATTGAATCATGACGCCATTTGCAAACATTATAAATCTTGCAAGAAAAATATTGGGTCCAAATTAGTGCAGAATACGCAAACAAATCTACGTTATCTAACTTATCCGTTTTTACTGATGATTGCCACACAGGCTTCCAGAATGGTTTCCAAACTGACGCGATAAACATGGATTTCTCTAGAGCCTTTGATAAAATCTCCCATATGATTTTAGTAACTAATTTGGCTTGTCTCGGTTTTCATTCCACTTTCCTTGATTGAATTCGATCCTATTTAATAATGAGATGCTGTACTGTAGTCATCGACGGAGTTTCTTCAAAACAGTACCTCTGGTGTACCGCAAGGTAGTATTTAGGGACCTTTGTTATTTGTTTTGTTTATTAATGATATTTGTTCGTGTTTTTCCTTTGCTAATTTTCTTCTCTATGCTGATGATCTAAAAGTGTATGCTGAAATAAGAAATTCTAGTGGCTTAGCCGTTCTACAGTCCGAGTTGAATAATTTATTTCCCTGGTGCTTTATGAATCGTCTATTTCTTAATATTGAAAAATGTCTTAAGGGGGGGTAAGGGATAAAAATCGATTTTTTTTTTGCATGTTATTGTAGTAAAACATTTCAAAAATACCGTGTTAAAATTTTAAGTCAATCCGAGCAAAACTTTTTAAGTTATAGAGCTTAAAGCCGAGCCGCCTCAAACATCTGCCGAGACGCAGCAGTTGCGCGCGTAGTCCGTTACAAACTTTAAACGCGGTTTTCTCGAACCTTTTTTTTTTTAAGTGCGTAGTCATTGGCATTTGAAAACTACTTAACCGATCCTTTTGAAATTTTGCACACTTATTTAACATATAAAAAACCTCCCCCCCAAAGTTTTTCTTCGCCATTTTTTTTTTATATTAAGGTGGTTTTACACTTACAAAATGGCGGCATTTTTTCGTCAAAAATCACTTTTTACTTCAAACGACTACCAAATGACTGAAAATGAAAATAAATCGTCAAAATAAACGTTGGGGGGAAGTTTAACTCATACTTTAACTAAATTATTCGATTTTTTTGATTTCAGATGATTCTACGCTGAGATATGCTGACTACTGCAAAATGTATTTTTGAAAAGACGTCTACGTAAATGTGCTCTCATTCACTCATTTTGCAATATTTTTACATGAAAATTTTATCAAATATTCTTGAAATGTTAATTTATAATATGCAACAACTTTTAATAACCTGACTTGAACCGTTTCGCTACAATAAATTCATGAAAAAAGTGTTTTTTTTTAGCGTTTATCCCTTACCCCCCCCCCCCCCCCCTTAAAATCACATTTTCTAAGCTTAAAAAACCCCTTAATACCTTCTATCACAACAATTATATTATTATAATTAATTATTTCGTCTGATGTGATAAAAGATTTAGGGGTCTTCTTTGATTCTAAGCTTTATTTTATCGCGTATCTAAATTATGCCTTTTCCAATTCTCTTGCTATGCTCGCTTTTGTTAGACGTCACTCATCGCACTTCTCTGACCCATATACTCTTAAGAATTTATACTCTGCGTTTGTGCGGTCCAAATTAGATTATGCCTCTTTTATTTGGAGACCTTATCATGCAGCCCATATACATCGAGTGGAGAGGGTTCAAAAAATTGTTGTGCGTTTCGCGCTACATTCATTCAATTTCTCAGTCCCCAAACCATCATACGACTCACGCTGTCGTTTGATTAGTCTCTGTCCATTAAGTGACAGAGGTACGTTTCAGGCAGCTTCATTTATCTTTGATCTCGTTAATGAACAAATTGACTGCCCGTTTCTTCCAGAAAGAATACATTTTAATGTTTCTTGCAGGAATTTTCGCCGTTGCAAAATTTTCAATGTTGGCTTTAGTAGGACATTATATAGTGCCAATGCGCCTGTCGTTAGAACGCTGTCTGATATTAACTATCTCGCCTCCCTTTTGGATTTAGACTTTTCTAGGGCGAAACATGTATTTCAAACCCAATTAAAAAATGTTGTAAGAAATCTAAATAATTACCTAGTGTATATTTGTTAATTTAGTTTCCTAAGCTTTAATTTTGTTAATTACTTCTATATAAATACTTTTAGTTCTATGTAGTCTGTAAGAAACTTTGTATTTCTTGACTTACTAAAATGAATAAAAAAAAAAATTGGTTGACTCCATGCCACGTAGACTTGAAGCTATAATTGATAATAAAGGATATCCAACCAACTATGGAAAAATAAATTCCCTAAAATTTTAAAAATAAATAGTTACTTCTTTTTCACTGTATCACTTCAGTTGCGGCGTGAATTCTCCGTATGTTTTTGTTATTTTTGCACTACAATAAAATGAGTCGATAACCAATTTTTTTTTTATGTTGAGAAACGAAATAAAACAAAATAAATTACATATCTGCATACTCTGCATCAAATAAGCTGTGAGTGACTGTGTAGTGTGAAGAACTTAAAACTATTTTCTCCTATTTTCTCTACATTTATTTCGAATCCTTTTCACCACACCGACTTCACCCTTTGCCCACTCACTCACTTCGCACTACAACTTTAGAAAGCTCCTTGCACTAAAAGGGGTGAAATCAGTCCCACTAAATAATGTATGAACACGCGTTTAATTTGTAATAACATTTACCGTTACACTTTGCAATAATTCAGGAATTTTATTTCAATTCACTCAACATCTTGCAATCGAAGCGTCTTTTCTCCACCCTCGTGCGGCTACTCCCACTTACAAACTTTTTATACACAGAATTTCATAGTTCTTCTATTCGTGTCGCGAGATCCACTTCAGGTCATCCTATAGTACATCTGTGTGTGTATGTGTGATTGCAGCACCTCACCTTATCTAATAGTTACCTGCTTGTGCAGCATCTTGAGGCGTACATTTTCTTTTAATTAATTAATTTGTCCTATACAGTTTCATATTATCACGGTTGTTGTTTTTGGGGCGTAAAAGCTCAGTTGTAAGACAAGTGGATATACGTATGTATGCATGTATATATGTATGTAGTAGTGTGAGGCTCTAAGTGAGGCTGCTTTTAAGAAGTGAGTCAAGGTAAAAATACCTACATTCGTCTTTTTCTACTTTTTTCAGCTTGTTTTGTGTTTTTCAACAGTTTCTTCAGTAGGCACTACAACAACAACTATATATTAAAACTGGCATTGCTGACAGGCTTGTGAATTACTACTACATTTTGTACTTAGCTGTGGATGTGTGGTGTGTGGGAGGTGTATGACACATGTGAAAGCGCGCTAATTGAAACAACTGGAATAATTTCGTAATCCTGCAAAAGTGTACGAGTAATAATCGGGGTTAAGAGCCACAAGAGCCAAGATATGCACATACATGTGCACATATACATACATCTATAATGAATATGTACCAATTATGCAGGTGCAATTCGTAGTCGTTCGTAGCTTAAAGTGTGTGTGGTTGTACGCTAGTACATTTCCAGTGGTTTTGTTGGTTTTTATTTGTGTTTTACTAGATCAAAATGAGGACAGCGGGATGCTCACTGGTATTTAAGCTCGAATTCCAGAGAATAGTGTCAATTATTCCTAAATAACTCATTTTATTGGCTAAAGCTTTAGAGAAACAAAACGTTTTAGTTGAAATGTAATTAGCATTGATTTAAAGTAGAAAATAATTAAAGATATAACAGTGATTTCGTATTTCTATGATAAACTAATACTTTTATCCTGATAATGAGATAATCCCATGTTTTGTTTAAGAAATTATGATTCACGCGTGTGACTTGAACATAAAATCCTCAGTTAATCCTTATTTGAAACCACAAGGGATTAGGTGTAGTCAGAGGTCGGAAAAATACTGATTTTCAATAATTTTTTTTTTTGCTAGTCAGTTGCCTTATTTTACAAAAACCAAAACACAACATTAATACATCATATTTCGACTTGGCTTTAGCAAAATTTCAAAAAAAATAATAATAATTCTAAAAGTTATCGCTATGTGTGTGGAGCCCGCTTTTCCTGAAGTCCCTAGCGGTCAATCGGACAAGGAAAATAAGTTTTATTAATGGATAATCTTGTGCCTGATCGCAGCTCTTTTTTTTTTAATTAACAATATGGCAGCCTCAGGAAATATTTTTCAGATTTTCGAGAAAAAAACCGAGAATAAATTAAAAAAAAAAATCGAAATTAAAAAAAAAATCGAAATTTTTGAAAAAAAATTCCTCCATCGGACACGCGTTTTTCATGTTTTTCAAAAGCAGTATAAATTTCATTAAAATCTACCAAGCGGTTTTAAATTACAGTGATCACCATTTCAAAAACATAAAAAAAAGAAATTAATAATTGGAGCATAAACTTCTGTTAGGTGTTTGGCCGAGCTCCTCCTCGTATTTGTGGTGTACGTCTAGATGTTGTGCCACAAGTGGAGGGACCGACAGTTTCAAGCCGATTCCGAACTGCAGGAGGAGCCTTTTCATGGCAAAAACACCCTCCGGAGGTTTGCCATTGTCTGCCTAGGGGCGACCGCTATTATAAAAATGTTTTTATTAATTTTGCTTTCACCGAGATTCGAACCAACGCACCAACCCATTCGGCTACGGCCGCCGATTTCAAAAACATAGTTTTGCGAAAAACGCATTTAGAGTTTTGCCATCGAGCTCCAGAGCGCCCGATCGCCATTTGTTAACTGTTGAATAACTCGAAAAGTATTTGTCGGATTCACTTCAAATTTTCACACAATATTTTGAAGACTTTATAATTCAAGAAAATACAAAAAAAAATCCATTTTTTTTTTAATTCTCACTACCCCCAACCCCTTAAAACCTGCTTTGAAGTCGTGAATCAAATTCAATAAATCGCTTGAAAGTGAGGAGTTTATAAAAGCCTGAAAAGTAAGAACCATTAATCCAATATTCACTGTCTATTGTATTCAGTAAAAGTATTCTCAATAATAGGATCAATCTCCCAAATGTGCACGATTTGAAAGTTATATGAACTTATTGTGAAAAATAAATTTTAAGTTGCAATCAATCACCTTTTTCGTTCTCGCTGTGTTTTCTGAATATTGTAAATATGTCTATCTGGTTTTTAAAATCACGTTGAAGTTCACACTGTGCATACAGACTTTTCAGGATCATTTAACCCGATTGGAATTGAAATTTGAAAAGGTCGAGCTAAGTAGCACCAGGAGATTTGGTGGCTCCTAAAATACTCAGGCTAAAAAGCCCATTGTATTTAAAGCTCTGGAAAGGGGGTAGATAGTCAAGGAGGGAAGGAGAAAAGTATCAGAGAAAGAGATAGGTAAGAATAGAGACAGCTACAAAGGTAGTTAGTGATACTTATTACTGCTGCTCAGATAGCAACTTAAAGATTTTTCTGTGCCCCGAAGTTCCATCTTCGTGCCAGAAACCATATTTATGGAGTCTGCACATGGCTTTTATTGCTTCTTGTTGTATCTTACGATCCAGGGGGAGCAAATCAAGCATATCATTTAGGGCATCACCAGAGGTTGTACTCATGGCACCCGTGATGCATAAACATACACTTCTTTGCAGCCTATATAGTTCCCGGATTGTGGACTTAGCCATGCTCCGTCGCCACCAGACCACAGAAGCGTAAGTGATGATTGGTCTGATAAGTGCTGTGTATACCCATAGGACCACAGCAGGTTTCAGACCCCAGGTTTTACCAAAGGCTCTGCGGCATTGCTAAAAAATGCCCAATGCGCAATTCACCTTCAGTGAAACGTTTGTCTCCCAGGTCAGCTCCTTATCCAAGATTACTCCTAGATTTTTAACTTCATCGGAAAGACCAAGTGTCATACCTTTCAGTGTTGGCAGACTAAGTTTATCCAATTTCCGTTCTCTCGTAATCAGGACTATGGTTGTTTTGTTCGGATTAACGGAAAGACCTCGTCTCATGCACCAGTCATCGATTTCGTCCAGAATCCTCTGCACTTTCGTGCAAAGCCTCCTTAAGGATTTATCCGATGTTAGCGCACAGACATCGTTCGCATTGCTTGGACATGAAAACCGAGTTCCTGCATCCCCGCTAGTAGAGAGTCTACGACGAAGCACCACAGCAGCGGAGAAAGAACACCCCTTTGGGGGCATCCTTGCCTGGCCCTGACGGTGATTAGTTCGTCACTGTTCTCACCAGTGGTTAACAGCCTCTCATAGAGCATGGAATATATCCATTTTACAATGGTGTGATTAACTCCGTATCGTTCGGCGGAAAAAGATACTGAGCCGAAAGTGGCAATATCAAAAGCCCCCTCAATGTCCCCGAACACGCCCATTGTGTATTCGTCAGCTTCTAACCCGGCTTCAATCTTGCTAACAAGATTAAGTAAGGCTGATCACATTTAATACTATTAAGCACACTGTTTTGGAGTCCAAATTCAGGGCTTCGGATTCGCATCTGATGAATTAGAGAGCCATTGTATGGACGATAAGAAGTTTGGAAGGTTGTTTTTAGCCATTCTTGGTTCACTCGAGCTTTGTGAGCCGGTGCCGAGTCCTGCTGAACGGTCCATGGTCTGCCACTAAAATGTTTGTCTACTCATGACCTCAAAGCAACCTCCAGAATACTTTCCCGATAATATTTCGCCGTATTTTCCTAGATTTTCATTAAAATTATTTAAAATGAAGAAGGGAATATATTTTTTTCAAAATTGGCATACAGTTTATTTATACATTTAAGTAATATAAATTTGTTTTTTTTTAGTTTAATCATTTGAAATGGCGCATGTACACTCAATTCTTCTAGGAAGGTTGCCTCAAGGCTTCAGTGACCCGAATACAAAAAACCAAAAATTGTTGTTTATTAATGCCATAATTTCTATATGAATTCAACAAAAATGGAAAAAAAATTTGCAGAATAAAATGCTTAAAAAAAAAATGTATTTTGTGGCGAACTTTCCTACTATTTTTGCTTCGAAAAAATTATTTTTTCGAAAATTTTTCGAAAACGTGTACCTTCACACAAAAAGTAATATCATATAAAAGGTGTACGCAAAATTTCAGGGAGATCGGTCAATAACTTTTCGAGTTATCGTGTACGCCAATTTGAAAAATATAGTTTTGAGAAAAACACGTCTAAAGTCGGCAACGTAACTAAACCTCTCCCAGCAATCGAACGCAAAGAATAGAGTCGTCACGGTTGACGATCAATAATATAAGAAATACTTAAATTTACGGTCTAACATTTTTTGACATGTTCTTAAAGGATTATAAAGGGGGGTTAAATTTCAAGGACCGATGTTGAATGTGAACCACACCTAAACGTCAACGACACCGGACTTCTTTCCTTGGGGTTATTTGAAGGAAAAGGTGTATGTCGATAAGCCAGCAACAATTCAAAAGCTAAAGGATGAGATAATTTGGCACATTAACGGCACAGAACCTCAATTATGCCTCAGCGTCATCGAAAATTTGGACCATCGGATGGAGATGTGCTCTGGAGATGGGCTCTTTGGGCGATATTTTGTTGCATACGTAATTGAGCCATACCAATATTATCATAATACAGGGTTTGATTGAAAAGTAATGAGCCTTCCCGCGCGGAGCGCCTGCCAAGCGATCAACCGAATTGGCTGGTGGGGGAAAATGATCGTTGGACCTTCCCCTTCCACTAGAAACCGGTCCCAGTTCGCTGGTAACAGCGGTGCAGTCAACATCGCTCCGCGCGTGAAAGCTGTTTTAAAAGTGTGTTAGGATTTTGCAGTGGCGAAAATGCCGCGATCGTTGGAGCAACGTTACTTGATCAAATTTTGCGTAAAGCTAAACAAAACGAGTACCGAAACCATTGGGCTACTCAAGGAGGCTTACGGGGACCAATCTCTGTCCAGCGCCCAGGTAAAACGGTGGCACAAGTCGTTCAAGGAAGGCCAAGAGGACGTCAAAGACGAACACCGATCTGGAAGGCCTTCGACGACGCAAACAGACGCAAAGTGTGTGCCAAATTGGTTCCAAAGGTTTTGACTGATAAACAAAACCAATTGCGTGTGGAAAAGAGTCGTAAAGTATTGGAAAGTGACGAACAGGATAATACTTTAGACAGTTGTAACCCTCCGGACTTCTTCTTGTTCCCGCACCTGAAAAGAAAGCTAGCTCACAAAAAACTGTGCCAGCCGAATTGAACGCGATTCCGGCGCATGAGCTTAAAAAATGTTTCCTGCAGTGGAAGGACCGTTACCAGCAGTGTATTGACGCTCAAGGGTCCTATTTTGAAGAATATTAGTTGTATAAGCCAAAAGGTTTAATAAAACTGCTTAAGAAATAAGGCTCATTACTTTTTAATCAAACCCTGTAAAGAGAAATGACAATAATTAAAAAAAAAAAAAATTATATTTAATTCAAAATCAACACCGGCCCTTGAAACTTAACCACCCTTTATTAACATTTTATGAAAAAGTACAAGTATCTGCCCCCTTAATGTGAACGAAAATTTAACCAAAAGTTTCGAAAACTGTATTTTCGCACGCGGCGGATATTTAAGAAATTTCATATGTTATTCATAAATTGCAGACCATCTACTACAGGGTTGCCCATATTCGACGGACCCATGTGTTTTTTGAGCCCATTCCAAACGATGAGGCTTGTGCGTAGGCAACAATCTTTCCGTGAATTGAATCTTATACGGGAATAAATGCAAATCAATGCGGATAATTCGTTGTAAAGTGGTCCGAGCAATGCCCAACTGCTGAGAACGGTGATTTTGGGATGTCCTTGGCGACGCCTTGGTCGGTTTTGATTTGGCCTCTTTGGATTAGAAAGAGCATCAACACAAGTCGAAAACCTTTCGTACAAACGTTTAATGGGGTTCTTAGAAGGCGCACTTTTCACATTATTTAATTTTTTACACACACGTTGAGCTTTCACAATTGACTTCTTTTGTTGAATGTAAATTTCAACAATTTGGGAACGCTTAGGTGGCATGTACTGTTCCATGGTAAAAATCTGCTTGAACTGGCGCTTCTAACGCGGTATGTCATTAATCGATCTGACGTCTTTATCAAAAGATACAGGGTTGTCAGATGGGTCCGTCGAATATAGACAACCATGTATGTACATATGCCAATAAGTGTATAAGGGATTCGCATTCAGAAGTGGTGTTTAATTAGTATTTAAAAAATTAACTCAGACTTGCATTGATTGCATTTATATACATATGGGGTATGTACATAAGTAAATCTATCAGTATCATATATTCTTATAATCGTTTAAATGTTTTTAATTTTTGTTTTTACTGAAAACATTTCCATTCAGCTTTCAAATTTAATCGTTTCACCAACTGCTTACAATTTTGAGCACTTCAAAATGGGGTTTTGTTTTCGACAGCAGTGAAAAAAAGTTGTGTGTGGCGGATGTGTGCTTTATTTTTTTCTCACACCTTTGTGAATGCAGACATTGTCATTTGCTACAGGCGTTGTGTTGTTTAGAAGTGAAAAACATAAAAAAGTAACAAAGTCTTTTTCTTTTCAAAGCCAAATTCCTTGCGGCTTGGGGGCCTTGAATATGTAAAATGCTGTAAAATGTTTCAATGGCTTTATTAGAAAAAGAAAAAAAATCAAAAACAAAAACAAAACAGTTCAGCACATACACTAATACACTTACATATTTAGATAAATGTGAAGCTCCTTAATTGCCCTCAAGGTGCCAAAAACATAAAGCGCTTGAATTTTTTTTTTATTTGCTATACTTAAAGCAGCATAAGTGGAGTGTACATGAGTGCGACATTTACACATGAGCGTGTGTATGTGCGTTCATACTCATTTTTGTGTGTTTTCAACTTGTGTTCACATCTTAAAAATGCTGCTTAAATACGACAAATGTTTCGCTTTATCATTTCAAATACATACAGGCAACGAGAGACAAGAGGGCATTAAATACAACCCGACCCCGCCATTCCCTTTCTCTCCCCTCCTTTTGTCACAAAGCGAGCTCATTTACTAACGCCACTCCACACGCAGCCGCCCTCCTGTTGGTGTAAACGGAGCTCCTGTTTTCACTTTGTGTAAGCGCCGCTGATTTCCCTCTGGCTGGCTGCTTGGCTGCCTGGCTGACGTGTGTAAGTGTCTGGCAAATTAGGGAAAAGTCACAACACGTGACTTCGTGTCTTTTCCACGCAACAAGAGAACGCGCCGAAAAGCCTTGTTGCAAGTATAACAGGAAAAAATCTAATGCAAAAAAAAAAAAAGAACAAACGAAAGAAAAAAAGAAAATGAAAATAAGCATAAACTTTTAAATATTATGAAGAAAATGTGCAGATGAGCGCATTTGGCATATCAACGTGTAAATGCATAAAACAAATAAAGACGGCACAAACAACAGCAAATCTGTGAATGTAGCAGCAGCCACGCTGAGTTGTAGAAATTTTCATATTTTTTTCGCGATGCCTCCTGCAAGATTTTGTGCGCGTGCACCGCGTGTACAGCCGCCTGTGCGCGCACCTGAGTGCCAAAGTTTTTCGTGTCGGCGCCGCGTTTTTTACCGCTGCTGCTACCTCTTTGGCACTCAAGTTGCCAGTTAAATATGCCCGCAACTGATAACACGACCTGGCTTGTGAAGTGTGGCGGAGTTGGGCGGTAAAATACACTTAAACAAAACAATAAAAATACCACAAAGATGTTAGTATGACAGCCGAGTAGAGTTCCCCTATAGGTAGACAGGCATGCACACATACAGGGTGTACAGACGGGCAGACAGACAAACAGACAGACAAAAAAAAAACTCTATGTTTAGTTGGCATCAGAAGTTAAATCCGAAGCAGTGCGCAAAAGTAATCCTGCTACTTGAAGATTTAGACTTTGCGCGCATAAGCGCACAAGCATACATCCAGGCGCATGGGAATGTAAATATGCGGAGTGTATATTTTCCTACGTAAAAAAGGGAGCAGTGTAAGTTTCGCCTTAAGACAACAACTGAGTGGTTGTAGGTGTGAGCGTGGCGGTGAAAATTGCAACAAATGAGTTGCGAAATTATAATGCAACAAATCTGTGCCGCCGAGCAGCGTACACACGTACACACTAGCGCATTTCCATTCGCACATGCAGGGGTAGCGGAAAAAAGTCTTGTGAAAAGTGGCGACAACTACCAAGAAGCAAGTGATGGTAATCGGCAACAGGCAGGCGTCACATTTAGCAGGCAAACAACACTAACGACAGATGTATTTATGTGCATGCTCGCATTTATGCATGTGTGTGTGTGTGTGAATATGTATGCACACATATTAGAATGTCGAGAAATCGCGCTGATATTTGATGTTTGAAAAATAGGAAAATGTGAAAATATTACGCATAGTATTTCGTGTTCTATCTATTTTGATAAAATGAAAATTTTCTCCCTCTTGGGCTCAACTACTTAAAGAATCTAGAGTTATGGAGGGATGTCATCAAGGAGTGGCCTTCGTTGAAGATATGCAAACAGAAATCGCATGGCTTTGAAACCACAGGAGTGGTAAGAATTATGAATGCAAGGAAAATAAGTTCTGAGCTAACTTTTTATAGCAGACCCTAAATCAGCTGCAGTATGCCATCTTACAATGTCTGACGGGATTCATCTGGATCAACTGATTGTTCTGCAAGGTAGAAAAATAAATTTAGTTTAGGAGTTTTATTTTCGCTACCGGAATACTACTTGCACGCATACTCAAAAAAGACGAAAAATATAATAGAAAAAATATGTTCTGCATACTTAAAAAATCCTTAATTCCTTGCATTAACCTGGGACATATTGTCCCAATAAGGATTTATATTGGGACAATTTAATAAACCGTCGAATTTAGTTTTAAAAAATTTATTTGAAAAATTTAGTATTTTTGTGTTTTATTACAGAAAAAGTATTTACTCATGGTACGAGGCAAAACATTTGAAACAAAGTGCATTGTTGCATCCAGAGCAAACGTAATTTGTTCTCGTTTCTTTTTGCAGGGAAGTGCATCGTACGCAACGACGCACACTGGGGATTTTTGTACTGAGATGGGGAAAAAAGTATACATACCAAAAAATATTTACATTTTTACTACTAACGAAGTTGTATATATTTGTGCATGAAAAGAACATGTTTAAAAACATTATTTTTTAAAACTATTTTTTAAAAAAATTTTTTAAAAAATTTTAAAAAATAATGTTTTTTAAAATTCATAAATTTTATTTTTAAAAATATATGGAAAGAACATGATTTAAAACAATGTTTAAAAACTGTTTTAAAAAAATGTTGAAAATCAATGTTTTTTCCATATAGAAATATATACTACTGCGTTATTTGTAAAAATATGAAAATTTTTATATGGACTGCCGACAAGTGAATAAATAATGAACAAATATTTATTTTTAATGATGTCATACATACACAAATTATACACATTACATATTCATATAAAACATATTTTTTTGCAAATTTTATTCTTGTAAAAGCGCAATTACTTCCTTGCTTAAATCACTGTGCTTTTTCTTATTGAAAGAAGATGTCAAATGTGATATAAACGGGTCTGATGTCACCATCATTCGGTGCATGATGTCTTGATTCGTGGCAATTCTGCTGCATTTTCTGGAGTTTCTGAGTCTATACTTTTTGTAGTCTTTGTTTCGACATTCCTGAGCCTCTTCAGACAATATACCCACAGGGAAAATACAATTTTCCATTATATCCTTACCGTGTATGAGAATTTTATGGAGAGTAGTTGGCATATTGTACCATTCATACAAAGTAACAAACTTTTTTGCTGTCTCCATACAAAAATCTCCAAATTTTGTTGGGTTCACTGGCTCACGTATGGTTATGGCTTCAAGAATAACAGCAAATCTTTTAATTAAATCTTCGTCCAAACGTGTTATTTCAGAAACTAAGGTTGGATTGGCAAAGAATCTTCGTGACGTGTTTCCGGAATTTGTTGTGCCGGATCCTTGCTTGACAGTATCAACCTGTATCCCAATTTTATCTTTTAGCTCTCGTTTTATCAATTGTTTTCTGGCTTTTTTTATTGGGCGAGTATGTGAGTCGACTCGTCCTCGTTTAAATTCCATATTATAGGCTACATGCAGAAGACACTCCATCAGCTTGATACGAGCATCCATCTTTTGTACATACTTTATCCCAAAGTATGCTTGGTAGGTTGTTTTCACAAACTCTGTGATCTGTTTTCTTTGCTTTTGCGAACAAAATTTGCCACATATATAACAAAAACTGTTGCAATCGTTAACACAAGGTTTTCGTGACGAACTCATATTTTCGAGACAACAATTTCTTTAAAACTGAAAAATTACACTAACTGATAACTTCTGAGTCTAACAGCAGAAAGTGTTTTACCTAAATATGCAAACAGATAACGAAACCGTAGTTAGGTTTAATCAAATTAGTGCAACTGTAGGAGGGCACTTTAAATTTGTTTAGTAATTTTTAATTTTGCGTTTATCTCAAGAACCAGAGTCAATTCAAAAAATGTAATTTCATACTCAATATATATAATGATGCTAATAGTGCTAATGAAAACCATTAACAAAATTATTGCCGCAAATTTTTTTTTTTTTTTGTTGCCCTGTGTTATCATTGCCAAAAAAAGGCAGTGGCGCCTGGTGGCACCTGCAATTGATTAAAACTGAAAGAGACGCTATTAAGGAACACGTTGATACTAGTTTCTGACCGTAGGTAAATGTAGCTCAACTTGCAGATCCAAGAATATGAAGGAATATGATTTTTTTTTTGTTTTTGTAAAATTAATTATAAATAGATAATCAAATGCTTCACAGCCTTTGTTCTTCCGGCTAAAATATATAAAAATATCGTACCCTGAATGAAAAATAAAAAATTCGAAGTCGGCTCAAGCAAAAGGAAAAAAACCACCTTGGGCTTTGAAGTTTTTTCTTAGTCAGTTCAATACCAAAAAAAATTATACTTTTGACATATATATAAAAACAAAACTGTAAGTCGGAGTTTAGTAATTCTTTTTGATTTTATTGTTGGTTCTATTCTGGAATTTAGAAATACCATTAAACATTGCGTAGGTGGTATGTTGGAAATTTGACTTTTTTCCGCAAAATCCCCAGTGTGCGACGTCGAGAACTACCTTTTAATGGTAAATGATCACCTATATTCAAGAGCTCGATACGTGTGCGTTTAGATGGTCTTCCACCAGTTCGCCGGGTTTTTATTTCCTTGTGTTTGGTTCCTTCCGCAATAAGGGACTCTGCTAATGAGAATATGAACTGCATCAGTGTTGATTTCTTATGGTTCAGGTCGTTATGCACAATCCAAGCATTAACAGTTGAAAGCATCAGAATCTTGAAAAAACCTTTTTCCACCACTTTTGCGATTTCCGGTTGATATCGTATACCGCTGTTTTCTGATCAGCTAGATCTACGCCCCCCATCAAACGATTATAGTCCACAATTGCTAAGGGGCAGGCAACTTTTTTCTTCTTACCGTTTTTTTGCTTCCTATCTACTTCTCCTATGCTCGGCTTGTGACAGTTGGAGACAACAAGTACTTCTTTCGAGTCCATCCAACGAGTTGCTAGTAGACCATCGCAGTTTATTTGGAACTGGCTTTGCCCACGTTCTAGTCGCGAACCGAACTCCGGTGATTCCTTTCGATTTCTCATATACATATGTACCATATCCATCTTCTATGATGTTAGTCAAGGTGGCAATGGCAGGTGCTTCACTCACCTCATTCTCGCATAATTCTTCTTCCTCATCCATACTCGAATTTATGTCATCGGCAGCATATTCTTCGCCTGATTCGGAATTAATAGCATCACTCTCACCTTCATAAGTATTATCTCCATCTGCTTTGCTGTTCCCAGAGTTTGACGATGGTTTGTAGCTACTCTCAGATGGGCTAAAATCTCCCTCTTCAGAGCTTTTATATAAAATATCTGCAACCTCTTCCACAGTGTACTTTTTCTTCGACATCTGGGAAAAACCATATTGGTACAAAAAAGTCCCATTTAAAATGCAAACTGGGACAATAGATCCTAAGACATACAAAATTATATGCAACTCACCTTTACTGATATTCTAAAAATGTATTAAATGCAATATAGGGAGAATTCTAAGTGCACTATTTACTGATTCGATGCTAACGCAATGACGATCGCGGAACATATGTTTTCCACATATTTTCAGTGATGGAAATCTTTATTTTTTACCTTTACGCATTCTATTTCACAAGTGTCAAATCTGATTGACGTACGACGCCATTTGCAAAAAATTATTACAACTTCCCATAGGGTGATTAATTTTGCGCCACCTTGCTTAAAACGACATGGAGAGGGGTTGAGCACATGGCAAATTGTCTAGGAATCATAAAGATAGTTTCATAACTGAACTATAACTTTTTCCCTTTTTAGTGTATTTGAAAGTAAATACTCAAGCTTTAACGTGAATTCTTTGTTTTGAAAAAACAAAAAATAGTTTTTCCTTAACGTGAATACTTTTTTTTGAAAAAAAAAAATTATTTTCTTAAGGGTCCCTAAGAATGAATTTTTAAATTTGTATTTGTAGTCCCTTTTTCATCATTTACCAGTACATTTTCTTTCCCCATTTGATATATGAGTATTAAGGGCTTACATACATCCAGCAGCTGCAAAAATGCGCTAAAAGGAAAACTGTTTTTAGAAGAAATAAAAAAAAAATTAATTTAAAAAAATGTATACATGCTTTATTAGTACTTAGACTTTGCAAAAATAATTTATTTTAATTTTTATTTATAAAAATTAGTATACAAAAAAACACGTGACCCAAAGTACAATGAAAAAAGAAAAGTTGCTCTACGGTATGCATCATTTCTAAAAAGTAAAAAAAAATCTTCTAAAATAAAGATGTAGTTATAATCCGTCAAGCCGGATTTTTGAATTTCGAAAAATTTTGTATTTTACGGCATCTTAAAAAAAAGTATGTGTTTCACGTCATAAATGACACACTTTAATGATGTTTACAAAATTTTTCAATAAAAATATCAAAAATCAAAAATCAAATCTATAGAGAAAACACTTTCGAATATTTAAGAAAAAAACCGCATCAAAAACTATTAAAAACTGTATGAGTTATCATGCAGACCGTGCCGGAAAAAGTATTTTCGAGAAAAACGAGTTTAAAGTTTGCGGTACAGGCGCGCTCCGCTCTTTACCTAGCCAATTGGCTGTAGAAGAGATAATAATATTGGGAGTTTCCGCATGAAAATTTCACAGTATATTCTTAGGATACTCTGCTTTCAAAATATCGAAAAAATCGATTTCTTGAAAACGCTTGTAATAACACCTTAATTACAGATAGAAGACCATCAAACATCGCTTTCAAAGAAATTTTGTGAGTGAAAATGCTTTGCTGTCGAATTTTTAATGTTTCTCAATGAAACTCATTTTTAATTTTGAAAAGCACACAGACGGAGTTATGGGCATAACGTAGTTACAAAATTTTATGCGAAAATCCATGAAAATTTATATATTTTTTTGATCTATTTGACTTTACAAATTTTGCTAAATTCTAGTGACATAAAAAATGTTTCAGAGTGTGTAAAAATACGTCGCACCACCAAGGCTTTGGAATGAGACGTGAGTCTCTACATAAATCATCTCTAACGGTTTTAAAGTTCCTCGTATAGATAAATGCAACTACTTTTAAATGTTCTCGTGCTTAGTAGTTCGTATGTACAATTTTCTCATCTTTTAACTTTTCATTCTGCTACTTCCAACATTTCGCAGTTTCTTGCTATTTGTTTTCATATACTTCCATATTCTCTTACTTTGTTGATATATGTATACTTTTTGTGCTTACTGTAATTAGGCACTGTGGCTTTAATAGTATCTAAGCTTGGAAATTGAATGAAATGTTAAAAAGTCCACCTAGCAAAATGATGGCAATACTACGCAGCGCGAAGTTGTCGCAAGATTATGAAAGTAAATGAAAAGTTTTGCTTTCCCGCTGAAGGAGAAGTTGTCCGGACAATTGAAACACAATGCAATGTTGCACAAGCATTTCCATCAACTTGCAACCGCGCTCTCAACTGGTTTCGACAAGGTTTCTTAGTCGCTTTAAGTTGTGGGAAACTGCAGAAGTTTTAGCCCCTTTTTTTGTAAACTGAAAATAGGGCAGCAGCTGAAAAATGCCTTAATAAACCAACAAGTAATTAAGTAATTTAATAAAGCAATATGAAGTGAGACACTAACATTTTTTGTATTGTTGGTTGATAAGTGAAAGGAATTTAAGCATACAAAATAAGATTCGGAAAAATACTGAAATAAGATTAGCCAAATAAAATGGAGGCCGCCGTAGCCGAATGGGTTGGTGCGCGACTACCATTCGCAATTCACAGAGAGAACATCGGTTTGAATCTCGGTGAAACACCAAAATTAAGAAAAACCTTTTTCTAATAGCGGTCGCCCCTCGGCAGGCAAAGGCAAACCTCCGAGTGTATTTTTGCCATGAAAAAACTCATAAAAATATCTGCCGCTCGGAGTCGGCTTGAAACTGCAGGTCTCTCCATTTGTGGAACAACATCAAAACGCACACCACAAATAGGAGGAGGAACAAACACCCAAAAAGGGTGTACGCGCCATTTATATATATGGGGCATTCTTTCTGAACATGAGACCCCCTGGCCCCAGAATAGATTTTGACGAAAAGAGGTCTATGAGGGCTTAAAATGTAGGTAATTATGTTTACTTTCGAAAGCAAAGTGGCACTTCTTGAAATTCAAAATGGCGGATCCAATATAGCGGATTCAATATGGCGCAATTTTGCAGTTCGTGCATCCCACAAAAAATAGTCCAACGGGCTTAAATCACAGCTCCGAGGCGGCCAATTGATATCGGAATTTCGGCTGATTACTCGGTTTTCAAAAACGGTAGCCAAAAGTTCGAGTGTAACTTTGGCAGTGTGACAAGTTGCACCGCACCGTCCTGTTGAAACCAAATGTCGTCCATGTCATCCTCTTCAATTTTTGGAAACAAAAACTCGTTGAGCATGTCACAGTAACGCTCGCCATTAGTATCGGGTAGCTCCTTTAGTATTTTGCCATTTATTTGGTCATATCCCGGTGTCTTTTTGCCTTTAAGTCTCTCTAAAATTTCTAGCATTCTACATAATTTTCTAAATATGTTTTAAATTTCAATTTTTTGAAATTTCGGCTTTCTGAATCCAAGAAAGAACTTGTAATAATCGGAATTTGATCGTACCATCTAAAGAGCGTAAATTATTTAAGCTTTTTTCTATGGTCAGTAATACAGACCAAATCAATATCTCTAAATATTTCTGAGATATGATCTTTAGCGCAAACATTGTTTTTTTATGCTTTTAAATGCCCATTAGGCAGTAATGGGTTAATGGAAAATACAGAAAACAGTACAAATACAAAATAATAATAACAATGAAGTAGCAAAATTCTATATTTCTATTAAGGGGTTACATCTAGTTAGAAGCCCTGAAAAATGAGGTTTTTAAAAAAATTTTCCTGAGAAAACTTCTGAATTAATTGTTTTAAGCCTTTGTACACATATTATGGTAACTTTGAATAATATTTAAAAACATTTTATTTGCAAGAATAACAGTTTTTATAGCTGCTACAGCAGATTTCCAGGAACCCCTTCAAAAAAAGACGTTTTACGGTGACCACTATATCTCCGAAGTGGATTATCTGAAATGAAAAAACCAAACGGATTTGATTAAAGTATTGTATATTCTTGTAATTAATCGAAGGAATAAGCAAAAAAAAATTTATTGACAAAATGGCGGCTTCTCAAAAAAAAAAAATCTATTTTTTGGAATAGTTTTGGCCTTAAATTGTGTATAAACAAAAAAATGTTTATCGGTTTTAAAAAAGCTTCGATTAAGTACTAGAAAATATAGTTCAGAAGCCGGTGTAAAAATTTCAGACTAACCGGTTTAGCCGTTTCCGAGAAATCGTGGTCTCCGACTTTCAAAACACAGTTTTGAGAAAAACAAGGTTAAACGCCGGCCTGCTAATATAAAGTGCTCTGACGCGTCGTTACATTTATGCGTATAACTTCAAAAATAATCTTCGGAATGACTTGAAATTTTCATAGTGTTTACTTAAATATATGTACATTACAAAAATGAAATAAAAAAAAAATCGATTTTTTGAAAATTCTAACTAGATGTAACCCCTTAAGTAATTCTAGCTACCACTAAGGGGCATAACTTCTTCTTACAAAAATTGCATATTTAAACGTTACAACTAGCCAGAAAGTTGAATAGCTGATACTTAGTATCGCTCCCTAGTTTTCCCTACTTTTTCCCCACTTGCATGTTCTCATTCCTTCGCCTGTTGTACTCTTATATGAATACACAGATACATGCATACATACATACATACATACATACACACATCCAAATAAATATGAACGAATTCAGTTGATCTTCGCTCTGAATGCCATGCAGTTTGCCTTCCACATCGCTTAGCAGTCTACTACAGTTGTCCGCTAAAATAAAATTACACTCTTTCAACCGAACAAATACAACTTTATTGGCACAATACTGCTGCTCTGACATAAACAGTGGAATCTCCTTGTTGGGTCGCTAATTTGCACTTGGCCATAAAATGTTGAAACTTTTGTTACCGGTTGCTTGTGCCATCGTGTACGCGATTCTTCTACGCTGCTTAATTGAAAGCTGCAAATATTCGTAAATAATCGACACAAACAGGCAAAAAGTAAACTCGGTTTTACACAGACAGAACCTGCTTGGTGCACGGCCTGCATGGTGTTATTGGTGAGGCTGGTTGAAACGCTCGATGTAAACAACGGCGAACTGTGGCATGTAGGCTTGTGGCACGTATTCCTCCATTCGCCATAATTGCAACGTACGAGGCAAGCGTGCGTAAA
>JAYXIM010047182.1:0-50185 GCA_037575425.1 Anastrepha fraterculus | reverse complement strand
TCAGTGAAAAAAGAAAGCAATGCTCATGGTTTTAATGGATTAGGATGGTATTGTATACCACGAATTTTTACCAGAAGGTCGAATAGTTCTTAGGCACTATTATTTTGAGGGTTATGAGACGTTTACGTGAGGTCAGTCGACAAATAAAAGAAAGAAATTATGGGGAAAAATTGCTGGATTTTGCACCGTCGCACAGTGGAAACATTATGCGTGAATTTTTGACCAAGAACGAAGAGAATACCATACAAAAGCCATCAAATTCACATGACATAGTTTCCTCTGACACGTTTCAGCTTTTTTTAGTCAAAATACTACTACGGGGAACCATTGCGATGTTTTAACAGTCGAAAAGAAGGAATGGAAAAATCAAAGACGACTCTGTTGACTATACCGAAAATAGAGCGATTGAAATATTTCGAGAGCTGGATAAAAAGTTTGAATAAATGCGTTGCAGTTGATGGGGAGTACTTTGAAGGCGATAATATCACTTTTGACAAATAAACTTGTATTTTGATTTTCTGAATATATTGTGGGAGGTTTTTGATCAAGGTGGCATGTATGATTCAAAATATATTTGCTTTTGAGTCTCCCTGTACTCCACAGGGACTATTTCGCATTCCACTCGATTCAGCAATATGGGGAAATTTAATTTGTTTTATTCTACTTTGAATTTTCAGATTTTTTTACTGCATGCTCGATTTGTAACAGAATTTAAATCGTAAGCAAAAACAAATCTAAAGTATACAAAATTAAATGAATTCTGCCCACATTTAGCCAAGGATTCAATTAGGGCGTTGTTTCTGTTGGCATCTCTAATATTCTCTGATTCACTAACACACACACAAATTTATTCAAATACACAAGACCTTGGTTTTTCAGTTCGCTGCTACTCCGCTATCTACTGAAACTATTTACTTTTAGCAAATGGGAAAACATTTGAGAAATGTCATTAAAGAAATTTTCAATAAACTACTCATTATTCCATTGAAAGCATCGCCAATTCCATACCTCGCAGTTCACTTTTCGTTTTCAATTTCAGACCTCATTTCCAATTTATGTACCTTTCCATTGCTACTATTTAACGTTCTGCCATTTGAGGTTTACACATTCATTATTCGTGTAGACATATAGTACTTACATGCAAACAAAATTCAGTTTTATGCACGAAAGTGGTTTTTAGCGAATTTCGGTGTAACCTCAGCTCATGTCATGCGGACTGTCACTTAAAATTCACAAACAAACTTACTCTGTTAACATTCGAACAGTGGAGAGAAAAAATGTGGAACTAGAAGGACATATGCACAAGTATTTACTCTGATCTGTAATAGGCGAGAATGATATTTTACAAGGTTGCGACAGCCGTGAGAGTCTTTCTGGCTATTCGTAAGAAGTGGCAAATAAAGAAGAAAATGGCGTAGTACGATAAATTCGCTCGTTTATAGCAATAAAAATGAAAAGCAATACAACAATAAAATGAAAACGAATGCCTAGTTATTGAGATGGCTCTATAGCTGACGCTGTCAGATTTACTGAGAGCGGAAAAGCGGTTCTAGAGTGCAGCCACCTTTCCCATTTTCTTCACAGTGAATAATACTGGCACATTTAGCTGTGTAAAAAAGAGCAAGGGAAAGATAAGCTGGTAGTGAGAAGGCGAGATAGAGAGAGAGAGAGAGATAATTTGATAGTAAAAAGGACAGATAGAGAGAGAGATCAGCTGATAGTGAGAAGAAGCTATAGGAACAGTGCGTGATAAAGAGACGGGAAACGAGAAATATAGAGAGAGAAATTTAGAAAGAAATGGTAGTTGGCACTTGCAGTGTACCAACATAAAATAATCTAGACAGCAGATATAGAGATATAATTCAATAGGGCACTTATCAAACAAATTCTTTGAATAGATATGCAGAAATGACCACAAGCTCCTCTTTTATGCATTAAATAAGTTAGGTTAGGTTAAGTCGGTTTAGGTATTAGCGGTTGATAACTATCGGTCACACTCAAGAATGATAGAAAGAAGATTGCACCCATCAGAGAGTGCGTGACGTCACGTTTTTCCGAGTTGTGCAGTATTGCCAACCATTTATTCTTCGCATTAAATTTAGTGCTTTTTTATACCGAAAATGCGAAAATTTTGAAGCTTCGTGTTTTTTTTTTTTTAATTTAAAGCTACCGAAACTTTAAGTTAAAAAACACCGAAACTTTAAGTTAAAAAACACTGTATTATTATACAAAAGATGGCCACTCTGAGAAGATTTTAGTGCTAATGAAAATTAGTTGGTTCTTATAAAATTTGATATTTGGAAAGTGTGAATTTAATAAATAAGAAGAATATTAAATGCCCCTCTCACATTTCTTCTTAAGATTGAGAACCTTTTTACACACTTTCAAAGGCGTTTGAATGTACTGAATGCGGATTAAAACCATAGAGGTGTAATCTTTTCTTCCGGCCATCAATCCTTAGTGGGATATAGGGAATCAAGAGGTGTATTCAAAGTAAAAATAAGCAACAAAATACCAGAAAATAGTAAAAAAACCATATTAACATTTTTATAAAAAGAGTACATTATCTTGTTACATAACCTCAAATATAGCAAAAATGTCGTTCTCTTAACAAAAGATTCATAAACTAAATTGTACCTAACCATTACACATTTATTTAAAAGTTAAATAGCAAAAAAAGTTCTTTAAGTAGTTCAATAGAAATTTGGTATTTTATTTTCTTGAAATGGGCATTTTAGTGCGTTTTTATATCCAAAGCTAGGCAACACTGCAGTAGCGAGAGAGAGATTTGACTGCTGAAAGCAGAAGAACACTAACAACACCTTCAATCGCGGGCAATGCCACCAGATCTTAACAAAAAAGTAAAGCTAAATAAAAATGAGTGAATTATTTAACTAATTATTAAAAAATGTATATTTTACAAAGATATACCATAAACATTACGTTTTAATTAGAACATGCTAAAAAATGAATAACAAACAAAAAAATGCTAAATCAAGTTACGAAAATGGTAATCTGGCCATACTGGTGCTAAAATCACGTAACTCGTTGTCAAATTCGCTGGGAGCAAAGTAACGGGGCCACGATAGGCGCCATCTCATCATTCTTTCCATCATGGGTCACACCCAGGCTCATAGCTCATTGTGATGCTGCGTGGGAAACTTATCCTTTTCTCTCTTGAAACCAGTGTAAACTTTTAAACAATTAGAAGATACCTGACTTCCAAAATGCCGAATTCTTCTTATTCATTAAGAAATAAAAATACCTAAAAAGGTAAATCGGTGCGGCAGAGCGATGGGCTGGATCTGAACTCAGTAGTTGGAAATCTGTCTTTACTTTTAATTAGGGAGGTACAAGTAGTGCAAATTGAAAACTTTGAAGCCAGGTATCTCAACATTTTGCATCTTTGGATTATGCCACTATAGAAGCGGCCGGTGATGCGTGACTACCATTCGCGAGCGTGTAGGTTCGAGTCTCCCTGCGGTTGCCTCTTGGGAGGCAATGGCAAACCTCCGAGTATATTTCTGTTACGAATAAGCTACTCATAAAAAACCATTTGCAATTCGGAGTCGGTTTAAAATTGTAGGTCCCTCCATTTGTGAAACAACATAAAGACGCACACCACAAAGCTCAGGCAAACACCTAACATAAGTGTGCGCGCCAACTATTTGTTTATTTAGAAACCCGCACAGCGAATAACATTTTGGTGAGTATCTCATTTTCTCTCTTCGAAAATGTGTAATTTTTGTCTAACAGCCTTAATTACCGAGTAGCCTTTAAATGAAAAGATGAATTTCTGCAGTATTTTTGTCTCTTAATTTTGCCAGTTGTTGACAATGCAAGTTCGAATATAGTTCTTTACTGTTTTCGGTAATCTCTCTAGACAAAGACATAAAAGCAAAACTTTCTTGTCCGTTAATCTGAGTTTAGCGATCATTTGGAACGGCTCGCAATTTGAAATTTGACTACGATCTTTTTCGGATATTTTTCTAATCTGCGAGCGACTTTTTATCGCAAATTATATGGTACACTAGATAGGGCTAGTTTACTGGGGCGGCAGCCCTTGGTCGGGAAAAACCCGAATCATTCCGGTAACGTAGAACCGGCTGCCATGGGAATGGTCTGATCGCAAATTATCATACGTTTCGCTAACAGATTGACTTTGTTATGTTTCAGCAATGAAACGCAGGCGTCAATTTGGTGCAAAAAAAAACTTATTTTTGCCTCAATTCGAATGGCGTTCATTTATCGAGCTTCTACTAGAAACTCATAGAATCGAAAGGACACTCCAAAATGCCCATCAAAGACTAAGATGGAAAATTAATAACCGACTCTCAGGAACAGCTCAAACTATGGAAAAAACATTTTGATGAAGTTTTCAGAGTACCTCAAGTTCTTGAGCAAGTACCAGCGAGAACTCCCGAGCGACGTACTCAAAGATTTTCCGGTGTATCTTCCCAGCACCCAACTGTGGCTGAATTTGAGACTGCAGGTCGTAGTATGAAAAGTGGAAAATACAGTTTTTTTTATTCTCTGGCGGTGATGTTGTGTAAAAATGTCCTCGCACCATATAGTAACCGTCGCTACCACGTGTGTGGTGATTCCACTAAAAATATCCCTCCTCTTCACTTAGATTTTTCCTTCCACTCCGGGACTGCTTCCGCATTGCTTCGAGGTAGAGGGCCAAGACGGCTTCCTAGGAAGGACACTTACTTAAACTCACTCTGCGGGTATTAGTCTCGCTATCCACCTTCCGTACCGTTCAGAGTTCCATCTTGCCTGCCAAAGTGTGAGCGGTTGAATTCTAATATCCGAGAAGTGTGTTACTGGAATTCCTGTGATTTTTGCCTCCTATCTCCTTTTGCGCTCTTGCGCTAGAATATCTATAGAGAAGGTTCCGCTGATAACTGAAACCGCTGCTTCAGGTACTGTTCTGTATGAAGAAGCCACTATAGGAGCGCAGCTGCGTTGCACAGATTCCAGAGTTTTCCGCCGGTATTGCAAACACTTAACGAACCTGCCCATATTTCGCATCCGGATAAGAGAATCGAGTTTGTCGTGTCCATTAAAAGTTTTCGCTTGTTCTGCGTTGGACCTCCAAGGTTTGCCATGAGCTTACTTAACATGCCGCTTACTTGGGTAGCTCTTGTGGCAGCATGATTTATGTGTGCCCAGTAAGTTTGCCTTGTGTCTAATTGCACTCCTAGCTATTTGAGCACTCTTTTTGTCAATAAAGTGGCATCGAGTGGCACAGACAGTGGACAACATCACGCTAGATTTGCTAAAAGCCAATCCGAAAACTTCAGCACAGAGTATGTTCCACCTGTCTCAAACCATCTGGGGAACTGAAGGGCTACCGTAGGACTGGATGCAGAGACTTTTGGTGAGTTTGCCGTTAATAATTTTAGACTTGGCGCATTCTCTTTGTATGGACAACCCATTGAAGAGGACAACAAATTTACCAACTTAGGTAGCCAAATAATTCTTGACGGTGGCATTGCATTGAATGAGAATAACTAAAACCAAAATCCTTTGCCTCACTGAGAATTTTATGGCATCTCACACAGCTAACCACGAAAACAGAGTTAAGGATTTTTAACTGCAACTTAAAATCAGTGCTCCTAAATGGCTGTGAAACTTCATCTGTGGCCGTTGCAATGAAAAAAAAGCTTCAAATCTTCCTGAATCGCGCCTTTAAGTCATACGGCAGCGCGATAACCGGGTGTAAAATGATGAGCTTCTTACCCGAGGTAGGCAAAGGCCAGTTGAAATTGAGATTCGCGAGCGTAAATGGAGTTGGATTAGTCATTCTTTGCAAAAAATTTAAACTGACTATAGCACAGAACCAGCTTTACGGAACACAAAATTGTTCATGAACTTTGAAGCAATGTAAGCAACGTGAGAAATGGCTCACTTAAGTTATGTAGCAGATATTTTTACTTCACCTAAAAATTAGTCCGTTTAATTTTTCTTCTCTTTTCATAACATAATTGTATTTGAGCCACCCTGTATTTACAAGTTTGCACATAAATTGTACGAGTATGAGAAATTCTTATCCTTCCACTACGCCAACAGATAATTTGCATTTCAAAAACTTATTAGTACATAGAAAAGCAACAACAAGCCCCGAATTGTGAAGATATTTTAAAATGTACAACTACATTACCGAATACAAATCCACATCTGCTGATGCACCGACACCACGTAACGACACCAACCACAAAACTATGTATGGACTGACAAACGAATGAATATCTTTGGATGTGTACATGGATTTTAACTGTTACAAGGACAATTACGACGCAGACACAACCCAAACCACCGCTACACTTCTACGAATGCCCTGCCAGCATTTATAAAACACTCAACTTATTTAGTTTAGAGTGCAAACGAAAGCAGACGACGCAAGGCGATAAGTAGCATAAAGTTCTGACACACCATCTGTAGTCACAACTTGGCCGCGAGCTGTGTGTGTAGATGTGTTGGATACACATGCACTATGTAGTTGGTTTCCATGTATTTGTAGGTGTACGAGTGTAGCAAGCAGTGAGCGGTTAGAAACTTGTCTTTCAATTTGTACTAAATCGCACATCTGTGAAAGTAAATATCCTACCCATATTTCTCCACATGAATTTTAGCACACCTTGTACTTCAGCTGCTGTGGTTGTGTATGTATGAATGTATGTATGTATGTATGTATGTATATGTGAATAATTGGCACTTGTATGCAAATGAAGACTCATCATGAACGACGCTGCTATTAATGCACGTCGAGAATTTGTAGTTTTTATGTAATAATAACTGCAGGTGCAGATTTTTCTTAGAAAATATGTATGTATGTATGTGTATATGTATGTATGTATGTATATACACGTATGTATGTATATATGTATGTATGTGCGCATGCCACGGTTGTGCTTTTAGTGAATTTAGTGTTACGACTAATTCGCATATTTTTCGCAAGTTTACTATATTTGTATTGCTGTTCTAAGCGTAGTCTTGCGTACTTTATAAAGTTTAATAATAAGAAGAAAATTTCGCTTAATCCTATAAATTTCGGTGCTTCAGGCGATCTACAATGAATTCAATTAAAAATAAGCACATCCTAACCCTCAGCACTACGCAATTACTGCCATACTCATTGCCCTTCCTATGGAAACCAAATATTTATTGTCTTTTAATTCTCCCTACCAATGCCAATGCTTGAGATAAGCAGAGAGTTGACGTGGTTAGAGAGAGCTCTTTTTCTTTATATTGGGTAGTCGAAAAAGTCTTTTCGTATTTCTTTATTAAACCAAATATGCACCATTTTGGTCGACCACCTTTTGCCATTTTCCTTCTAGAGACATTATTCCATCAGTGTAAAACTTTTGTGGTTTCTCGGCGAACACTGCGACAAGTAATTTTCACAGGCTTCTCTTGAAGCCAACTTTACTCCATTAAGGGAGTTCTGCATTGACCGAAACAAATGGTAGTCCGATGTTGAAAGGTCACTGCTATATGGTGGAAACATCAAAACTTCCCAGCCAAGCTCTCCCAGTTTTTGCCGAGTCATCAAAGATGTGTGTGACCTAGCGTTGTCCTGATGGAAGACAACGCCCTTTCTGCTGATCAGCTCAGGCCGTTTTTTTCGATTGCTTGCTTCAATCTCATCAGTTGTTGACAGTAAAGTGTAGAATCAATCGTTCGAGTAGGCTGGAACAGCTCATAGTGGATGATTCCTTTCCAATCTCACCAAACACACAGCATAACCTTTCGAGGCGTCAATTCTGACTTTGCGACCATTTGTTGAGCTTCACCACCCTTGCACCATGACCTTTTTTGCACATTATTCTCGTATTTGATTCACTTTTCGTCTCCTGTTACCATTCGCTTCAGAAATGGTTCGATTTCATTTCGTTTCAGCAAAGAATCGCAGATGTTAATTCGGTCCATTAAATTTTTCACAGACAATTCATGTGGTACCCAAACATCGAGCTGCTTTTTGTAACCAGCCTTTTTTAAATGGTTCAAAACCGTTTGATGATGAATGTTTAGTGCCTTGGCGATGTCATGGCAGTTTATTTGACGGTCCTGGTCAATCTTTTCCAATTTATCATCGACTTTTTCAACGGTAGGTCGACCGGAGCGAGGTGCATCTTTCACATCGAAATTTCCAGAACGGAAGCGAGCAAACCATTGTTGTGCTACACGAACTGATACAGCATTTAAATTTATTTTTATTTTTGGTTAAATGAAGCTTAAAATGTAACCTTTCTAACACCATATGATATGACACAATGTGAATGGTAGCACTGGAGATAGATGACTCCAACGACATATATTGACAAAATACGAAAAGATTTTTTCGACTACCAATATAAGTACGAGGAGGGAGCATCAAAAGCCTTTACCCCGTCAGTGTGGGACTTTAACCCGAACTAAAACGTCCTACCGTCAATGCACCAATCCGCTCCCGATACTTCTTCTTCTTCTTAATTGACGCGATAACCGCTTACCCGCTTTTGGCAGAGTTTAACAAAGCGCGCCAGTCGTTTCTGTCTCGTGCTAACCGGAGCTAATTGGACACACCAAGTGAAGCCAAGTCATTCTTCACCTGATCTCTCCAACACAAAGGAGCTCTTCCTTTTCCTCTGCTACTACCAGCTGGTACCACATCGAATACTTTCAGAGTCGGAGCGTTTGTATCCATTCGGACGTAGCCGCTGGGTCTTTATTCTATGTCGTCGTAAAGCTCATACAGCTCATCGTTCCATCGTCTACGATATTCGCCGTTGCCAACGTGCAAAGATCCAAAAATCTTACGCAGAATATTTCTCTCAAACACTCCAAGCGTCGCTTCTTCGAATGTTGTCATCGTCCACGCTTCTGCGCCATACCTTAGGACGGGCATGATGAGAGAGTTATTTTCGTTCGTCGAGGAAATACTTTACTACTCAATTGCCTACTTAGTCCAAAGTAGCACTTGTTGGCAAGAGAGATTCCACGTTGGATTTCAAGGCTGACATTGTTATCGGTGTTGATGCTGGTTTCTAAATATACGAAGTCTTTTACAACCTCGAAATCATAACTGTCAACAGTGACGTGGGTGCCGATACGCGAGTGCACCGACTGTTTTTTGATGGCAGGAGGTACTTTGTTTCGTCCTCGTTCACCACAAAGGAAGGTTGGTTCCATATGCACAGGTCTACGCAAGTGGGAAAAATGCTGATCGCCATTCACTTGGGAGTGGCCAGGACGATTCTTCTACATATGGTTCAAGCAGCTCACAACTCCCGGGATTAGCCCAAGTATCCTCTGGGTAGCTTCCAAACACCCGTTCGGGAGTGAGGTAAAGTGAGAAGGCGAAGCATCCAGAATAACTGGTTGTGCGCTGGGTTTGGGACCCGCCACTTAAAAATCCCTCTCCAATGAAAAGATTAAAAAAGCCTCGGATGAGAACTACCCCTCCCGGTACTACTATTAAGTAAATCGTCGGGAGGCGGTTGAGCACTAAACTCTACGTCAGCGACTTTTCACATGCAGTCCTGTGAAGAGTATTTTCATTCTCCCCCAGTTTTCTTTATTTCCATTCCAGTTAGGCTTGAGTAAGGTAGTGCATTTCATGATCAATGACTCGTGTTCAACTGTTCCTCGTAGATTTTGTTAGCGTGGAAATATTTAACCTTTACGCGATGACCCAAGTAAAGATTTTCAAAAATTTCGGTCAACAAGTTCGGTGGAAAACAGCTCAATGTGAGACCCAGCACGACGTCGAGACCCAAATGAAAATATTGAATATGTCGCTAAAGTTTGTACGATAATCCGCTTCAATCCATGCATACAAAGAGAGCGGCTGCCCTGGGACTACCAAAAAGTATTGTGCATGAAATATTGCGGAAGAATCTTCTGTTCAGATTGTGCAAATGCTAAACAAGTCTCTGCGAGACGATGTTGGCGCGACTTCGTTCCGTAAACCTGATATTTTGGAGTGGTAAAACCCATTTTTATTTAAATGAATATATATCTTTTTTTTTTTGTTCTCTGCTCGGGATCATATGACCTCGACAAGACTCTTCCATCGTACTCGGTTGTGGGCTGTTGTTTTTACGCTGTCCCATGTGATGTCGATATCTGCTAGCTCGCTCAACATCGACCTGCTCCAAGTATTTTCCTTTGTCCCTTGCGGATTCCAGTCCAGTGCCATTCTCGTGATGCTCTCTGGTGGTTTTCTAAGCGTCTGACTTATCCATCGCCACTTTATGCATTTGATTTGCCATAGGCTGGGTTCCTTATTCGTTCATATCCTCAGCGCGTTTTTGCTGATGGTATTCGGCCAGATGAAGATGAGGCATTTGTAGACGAAAGATTGTAGCATATGTGGGACGGTGTTAGAGATGAGCCATGTTTCACTTCCGTACAACAATACTGACTTCACGTATGAGCTGAATATTTGCAATTAGGAGCGTCTGTTTAAGTGCTTCGCTCATACTGTCTGCATTCATCCGAACTTACTGGAACATAAAGAGCAAAAAAAAACAAAAATGGAGATGGAAATTCAATCTTCATCGAAGAAACGTTGCTTATCATACGTTTATTAAAAGCATCTGCAAGAAAATTTGGTTCAAACCGCTAGAAAATTACTAATTGAAGATGACTTTCGCTTTTATCAAGAGAGCGGCCCTAAGCTTAAGTCACAAATAATACAAATATGATTACTATATGAGTATAAATGTCCCCACCAATATAGGAAGTTCTCAATCGAAGCTTTGTACATCTTTTCATTGGGAGGGATTTTTAAGTGGCGGGTCCCAAACCGAGCGCACAACCAGCTATCCTGGGATGCTTCACCTTCTCACGTTGACTCACTCCCGAAAGGGTGTTCGGAAACAGTACCCAGAGAATACTAGAGCTAATCCCGGAAGTTATGAGCGACTTGAATCACATATAGAAGAATCGTCCTGGCCACAGCTAAGTGAATGGCCATCAGTAACTTTCCCCACTTGCGTGGACTTCTACACATGGAACCATTCTCTCAAACGTAGAATCTCTCTTGCCCACAAGTGCTACTTTGGACTATGTAGCCAGTTGAGTAGTAAAGTCCTCTTTCGACGAACAAAACTAACATTCCACGAGGCTTTTATTTGCCCGTCCTATCGTATGGCGCAGAGGCGTGGATGATGACAACAGCCGATGAAGCGACGCTTGGAGTGTTTCAGAAAAAGATTCTGCGCAAGATTTTTGGACCTTTGCACGTTGACAACGGCGAGTATCGCAGACGATGGAACGATGAGCTTTTCGACATCATAGAAACAGCGCAGCGAAAAAAGATACAGCGGCTACTTCGGCTGGATCATGTCGTCTAAATTGATATAAACGCTCCGGCTCTGAAAGTATTCGATGCGGTACCAGCTGGTGGTAGCAGAGGAAGAGGAAGGCCTCCTCTGCATTGGAACGATCAGGTGGAGAAGGACTTGGCTTCACTTGGCGTGTCCAACTGGCGCTGGTTAGCACTAGAAAGAAACGACTGACGCGCTTTGCTGAACCCGGCCAAAATCGCGTAAGCAGTTATGGCGTCAATTAATGAAATACCGAATACTTTATATAAAAATCGTATCTGTATCAAATAAGCTGTGCGTGACTGCCGCTTTTAATTCC
Source organism: Anastrepha fraterculus (assembly GCA_037575425.1). NCBI lineage: Eukaryota > Metazoa > Arthropoda > Insecta > Diptera > Tephritidae > Anastrepha > Anastrepha fraterculus. The sequence goes on along the minus strand of JAYXIM010047182.1, from coordinate 38,548 downwards.
TAATTCTGCCACCGGACGCTTTGTATATAACTTAAATTATATCTTTTGTTAACTCCAGAAATATGATATTATTTCTTAAAAGCAACCATTTGAATAAACAATCTTTTTTTTCCTTTTGAAATTTATTGAATTAAGCCACCCACATTGGCATATAAATTAATAATGAAATTTCAACTGTTCAATTTACGGTTATATACCGTAGTCGATTTTTTTAAATTTGCGTGCAAATCTTTTTTTTCGGTTGCAAAAATAAAATCTTTAGAATGTTGAGCCTACCAGATGGAGCAAATAAAAATCAGGAAAATAAACAAAAGCCAACAAAATATGTAAAAATAAATTTGGCCAAAGTCTACCCAAATAAAGTAGGGCATCATAGCCCCATTGAAATTTCACACCACATCGCTTGTAGGTTGTAGGCATAACTTGGCGTCACATGTAACGATCGAGTGCTTGGGGAAGTTGTTTGCATATTTTATTTAGTGCCGCCAACATGCACACACACGCATAAGCACACGTGCAGCTGTCGAGGCGGTGCCATGAATAATGAAGGTTACAAAAGAAAACCGGAAAAAGGGTCAATAACAAATGCCAAATATTGCTTGTGCGTATGTGTGTGTATGGTAATGTTGTGGCAGTGATTTTTAATAAGTCTTGGCCACAGGCCGTTGTGGCAGTGGTCGCCAGAATAGCCTAACACAAAGGGTTTGCCAATAGGTAGACTATTTTCATTGTCCCATAAGCCTTTTGTCGGTTGATTTAAGGATCAAAGTACATTTGTGTCCCACTTCAAGTGGCGGAGAGGTGGCCTAAAAGTGCGAACTTGAGAAAATGTTTATGCTAAGAATGTCATCACGTCAGGCGGAAGGCTAATCGATGTATGTATAAGACTGCAACAGCCACTTTTCCAACTTAGCGAAGTGATTGAAAGTGATTTTATTTTATCAACAATGTTCATGTTGTTATTGCTATTGTTGTGAAAGCACGTGCAACCTTAAATTTAACTATTGTGCCCGAACCAAATTTTCTATATTACTTCGTTTGTTGACAGTTCGTTCGTTCGACTTGTATGGCATGCGTGAGTGTCTGCGTGTGCGTGTGTGTTTATGTAAATATGAGTGTTTGTGAAAGATAGACACACTGCTCGGTATGCAACAACTGTACTCAAATACCTAATCTCAAGCACACACATACACGCAATCTCTCAATGGACGCCAGTGACGTGTGACCTGGCAATGTAGTGAAAATATTGCGTAAATTTATTTAAATATTGCATTCGCAATGAAATATTGATTTTAAATTGCCGCAGTCCGCAAAAGGTTATTAGCCATTGACCACAGGTAGAACTACCGAAAAAAAGTATCTACATATACACGTTTGTGTGTGGGTAGGCCAGTGGCCTGCAATAAAGTTCAACAATACCGCATTAAAGAGCCATGACCTAGCCTCCTTTACGTGATTCAACTCCGGCGGACAACTCTCGACAAGACTGCAATTAAAAACAGGCTTAAGAAAGTTTAACGTTTGGCGCTTATATGAACCAGCGGCGCTCTTGGATCCACACCCGCTGATGCTCTGAGCACTCTTTTCTTTTTACCTCTTTTAGATTTGGTTGGAATGCAGGTAAACGCTGCTTCGCTTGCCGCAACAAATCAATTTTTCTGTAGGATACTAGGTCTGGGTTCAACGAATCCTGTTGAGCAATGTTTGCACGAACCATATTTTAATGGGTTATTTAGTACTAGAATTCCAGCTCGACGTGAGTGGGTTCACAATATACCTTCTTAAAAAAATACCTTACTGTTGACTCAGAGTTTGACCTTAAAGTTGGTTTTGGCGTCTACTGTAAGAAGCCAAAAGTAAGCGTTTCGGCTCGTCTTTCTAATAACTGCACCGTATTTCAGCCTGAAATTCTGGTCATTAATGAGATAACTGTCTGGTTAGGCAAAAATATGACTACCTTTAGAGAAATCTATATTTATTCTTATAGCCAAGCGGTGATTAAACCTCTGGGGGGGTTGTCACTTATTCCACCATTATTCACAAATGCTGGGCGTTTCTTGACGCATCCACTTGATATAGGTGCGACGGCATAGTGACATACAGGGGAATTATCATATAAGAAAGTCAAGGGAGAGAGGACATTACCACACACCTCCCTCTTGGTATGGAGATTGTCGGTACATCCCTCTCAATCTCAAATAACTTTGTCACTTCAGCCAACACGAGATGGGTTGATAGACTGAAAAGTAAGGCTTGATGCAAAAAGAATTTGGCTAAAATAGGATGCCAGACTCTCTAAGGCGCTACGCAATCGAAGGTATGTGAAATGGTTGAAGTGCCAGTTTGGCACTCCTCAAGTAGTATTAAAGCACCGTTTTGATATCATTATGAGACCTCCAACAGGCAGATATCTACAGCCAGCTGGAGCTGTTGATAAACAAGGTTAATGGAAATGAGGCTGGAGCACGGCCCCAGTTTGTCAAAGAACGACGCACTTTAATCATTTAGCTGCCAAATCCGGACATTTAACAACTGTCGGGGCGATGCCGATGCCCCAGTAAGAGGTCTCTAAAGCGAATCCAGTTCTCTTGCTGGCAAGCAATTTCATTTCTCTCCATGTTCCTATGACCTGGAACCCAGATTAGAGAATTGTTACCTGCACACTCATGAGATTTGATCTCCTCCTTACAGGAGCTTACTAATTTTGATCTGCATCATGGCGTCGTCAGTTAGGTTAGGACTTTTTATTCAAAATATGGCTTTTATACCATAAATGTCCACCAGAAGAACGTCTGCAGGCTATCATACGAGTAAGAAAATGTTCAAGAACTCCCTCACACGCAATCGCATTGAGTTCAGCAATTTTGATGCGCTGAAGCACCACAGCTCTGGAATCGGTGTTGGCTTATCGACATAGATTGGCCAGTTTAAGTGAATTAATCGACCGAGAGACTAAGATCGCCATAATGCAATGTTTTTCCGGGTTGTGTGACCTGTGACTCCATCGTCCTCAAAATGAAGATCAGCTATGTTTATACCTGTAAGCTCAGGGCACAAAAAGTCTTCAATAGCGATGTCCATTGACAGTAACAGCATTTTTATTTTCATCTTTGCAGAAAAAACGGGAAATTATATCACCAGCCCAAAAGCCACACCTGTGCATTTTAGTTGATGCAATGATTTCTCGAAAATCGCTCGTGAGTTTTCCTCTTCTCAGATGCGGCATTTTGTTTGCTGGCAAATCTATCCAGTGTGAAATGAGCTTCATCGAAAAGGATGATTTTCCGTGAAAACAATCAGCATCATTTTAAATAACCAATTCACGAGATTTCTGTTTCTAATGTTTTGTCCAGTTTCTCGTTTTCGGTCTGCCAGTCCTTTTACTATTCTCGACAGAACGAGTTTCTTGAAATTTGTTCACCAACCTTTGAATTGTTGACTCATTTGGATGATTATTTCCACACCAAAAAATGTTGAATATTGCGATATGTTGTTATAAAAGATCGACAATTTTTAAAATAAGTTTCACCAATTGTAACGCTCTGTTTTATCGTATAAAATGGTATTTCTGCCTACTTGACAAATACCAGGGTTTGGTTAGATAGTGTTGGCTGAAGATCTCACTTAGACCCTTAGGGTGCATTGTGTTGCCAGTGCTATGCATTTGGAGACGAAAATATCATTTTATGAGCGTCTTTTCAAGCTTTAACACGCCGTTCAGGTTTTTGTCAGCAATGTTCTTCAAGGCTGAAAAATATGTTGGTCCCTGGCACATTTTTCGAGTTCTACAAAGAGCAGAGTAGTGGCAAAGTAGGTTTTCCAGAGTACCCCTAGCTTTCGCTTCGTTGCATGTGTTACACGCATTGCTCTGGACTAATCCCATTTTGGCTGCCAGATGTGGTGTGAGACGGTAGTGCCCCGTCAGTACTCCAACCAATATTTGGTAGTCTTTCCTAGGCGATCATAAAATAAAGTTTGCAGTTTTGGTATTGCAAGTCCATAACATAATTTTCAAAGTTTTGTAAGCGGTTAAGTGCTCCCATATCGACTGCGTTTCCCGAGCTAGTTCCTCATTTAGTTCCGTTTTCAGAAAGGAGAGTGATGGGTATGTGTCTGACGTGCTCAATCTCGCCAAACGAGCTCACTAGCTCTTTTATTACTTACTTCTATTCCTTTGTGTCCTGGTATACAGTAAATTGTGACTTGCCCATTTCAGCAAAGTTCATCCGTTTTGGATGAGCACTGTCGAACACATTCCGAGTAAGTCCAAGGGGACTTAATTGCTTTAAAAGTCGCTTGGCCATCAATAAAAGTGTTTGTCCAAGTATTAAGAGCAATTGATTCCGGAGTTAATTCAACAGCTTTTATTGCGGTACACATTTCAGCTTGATATACATATAAAGGGTTTTCCAATAACAGGTGTTATCTATCGCTATCGAGAGATGATTAACGATTTTTTATGGCCCGAATTGGATCGTTTGATCTGGACAACGTTTATTTTCAACAAGACGGTGCTACGTGCCCCACAAGCAACGAAACCATTGCTCTTTTACGGGAAAAGTTTCCGGACCATGTTATCTCTCGAAGAGGTGATCACAATTGGCCACCAAGATCTTGTGACTTAACACCTTGTGACTTTTTTCTTTGGTTCCACGTGAAAGAGAAGATCAACGCCAACAGCCCAGGCTCGATTCAAGACCTCAAAGATGGAATTCGTGAGGCTATCGAGGACATAGGCCAGCCACTTTGCAATCCGGTTATGGAAAGTTTCATCATGCAATTTCATTTGCTTGATGTTATTTTCCCCTATAACGGCATACCTTCCTCTTTTTTGGTGAGACACCCTAACATACGAGGGTGCGTATAATACCGCTATTTCACATATTTATACGTGTATTGTTGTTGTTACAATACAAAGTCTAAAGCTCGGAATGCAACAGAAATTATTAAAGGCGTAACAACAAAATAAATTCTAGTAAAAGCGTGTTTAAATTTCAAAAACACACACAAAGCAAGAGAAAAACAAAAACAAAACAACACAAACAATACGCACCAGCATTCATGGCTGCATGTGAAACATAACAAATACATGCATAAATACTCAAACGCACTTATACAAATGCAAACTGATTGTATAAAATATCCATATAAAAAATAGCAAACTATTGGACACATACGAAAATTGTTAGTTGAGAACAAAGTTTCAGTGCAGTAGTTGGTGGTAAAAGTGCAGTGAACAGAGAGGGGAAAGTGGTGAATGTTGTGCTTTGCTCAGTTGTACAATCTCACTATAAGCAATTCCTTTTAATGCAGCTTATTTGCAATAGTTTTTTTTTTTTTGTTTTTTTTTTCAGTTTCTTTGAGCTGCATACCACATTCGCATTTTCACCTAACTCCAACTGGTATGTCGTACGTATAGATTTTGTATATGTTTATTCATTTTTGTGGGTCGCTTCAGTTGTAAGCCTCGCGGTTGTTGCTTTTCGTTTGTTCAGCTACTTGCATTTTCTGCAAAATATGTAGAGAATACCAGCTTGAATGCGATTGTGGTAGTGACTGCAAACTAACCAAAAGCGAAGCATCAAATTGGGATATTTTTCAAAGTGCCACAGCAACTGCAGCAGCAACAACAGCCATCAGGCATCCAGTTAAAAGCGTCGGCCAAATGTTGAGCAGCAGCAGCAGCAAACCCACGGGGAGTCATTTGCATTTAAATTAACCAAAAATTTTCTCATTTTGGTATTTTAAGCATGAAAAATTGAGTTGACCCAACGCTCCACTGGCAATGACAAACAAAAATTCAAATGGGAAGTACACAAAAATACGGAGCACAAAATAATAAAATAATACAAGTGAATGTATAGATTCTACAAAGTATTTGCAATGTTCTCGAGAAATTTTAAAATGTTTAAATTTTTTTTTGGCGCGCTCAGGAGTGAGAGATTTGGGAGAAGTAAAGTGAATGTTAGTGCCTTTGTACGTTTATTGCTAAAGCAATATATTCACTTGTACATGTGCATACATATACATATAAATATGTCCATATATGTGAATGTAGGTAAGGAAATTTGTTAAGCGTGGAAATAGTTGAGTTTATCTTTCGCTAGATATTCTTTTTATTGCTGAGTTCGCATAGAAAGGTAGTAAAATTTAAAAAATCACTTAGATATGCGCGTACGTACATTAGGATGCATCACTTTCCATAAAACAAAACAAAAAAAGTGCGTGTAGCGTAGTACACATAACAGAAGTGAAACTTTCAAGGCAGACACAGAAAGAGGGAGAGACCCGCGAGAGAGAGAGAGAGAGAGAGGGAAAGAGAGAGGGAAAGAATATATATCTAAATAAATTCGCAACATTTGCAGAGAATACAAATAGACAAAATTTACAAAAGCCGGAGAAGGGCCGATCGGTGTAGGTAAACGCCGGACACAAACCGTGGCAACAACGCGCACTACTCCGAGCGTTTATCAGCCGCACAAACGCAGCGACTCCAGGACGCCGCAGCAACGACACAAATTACCGCAAGGCAATACCAATAAATCCGACGCCGCAATGGATAGCACTTTATAATACGCACTAGCACTAGCCAAGAAACGGAAATAAGCGCCAAAAAGTAGGCACTAAAAAAAACGCCAATAAAATTGGGACCAAAAAACTCCCCAAAGTGTAGGCTCTAAAGAAATATAACGCCAAAAAGTAGGCACCAAAAATACATTTCCTACAAGTTTGCACCAACAAATAAGCGTCAAAAAGTAGGCAATGTTATTTCTCACTAGAAATTAGCAACCACAAGGAAACACTTAGGAAAAATAGCCTAAAGTGTATCTAAGATACATATATATCAGGAATAGCTCTCTCTCTCATTTTCCTATACGTTGTATCTTTTTTCTCTCTCGCGGAACGAAAATGCCCAAAACGTTGCATGGCCTTGAAATTTTACTCTTCATTCTCGCTCGTCCATCGACGCCTAAGGAGTCTCACTTCAAAAATTGTTACTCTTTTCCATCGAAATTTTAAAACATATTATATTTTAAGGGTTCCGCCGCATGCAGCAATGAGAGACTAGAACTAATTAGCTTTAGTTTGATCAAAATTTAATGAAATTTGACAAACTTTTTACACAACGTTGGCTTATTGTACATTCTGTCAAAAAAGTACCGGGAATTGTTCAATAAAACGCAAAATAATTGTTTAATCATCAACACTTATTTTGTTGCCTTCAAAATAGGTTCCATTCGAAGCAACGGTTAGTCCAATCATCAAAGCATCTTTCAAACACGTTTGAAGAGATCTTCTTCAGCTACTTGAGCGAATACTCCTCAACGGCCTCTATCGACTCAAAGCGGCGTCTGCGGAGTGGCAATTTAAGTTTTGCGAAAAGGAAAAAGTCACAGGGTGCTAAACCCGGGGAATACGGTGCTTATTCTGTGATATTTGTCGATTTTTCGAGTGTGTGGTGAAAAAAGTGTTCACAATATAAGATTTGTGAGACGGTGCGTTATCCTGGTCGCATAACTTCCAAGTAATATTCTTTATTTGCCATAGAGCCGTTTGGAATGAATTCCGAGTGCACAACACCATGATGATTAAAGGAAACGAGTAGCATGACTTTCACTTCTGACCGACTTTGACGTGGATTTTTGGGTTTCGGCTCATATGGATAGCGCCATTCAGCCGCCTCTTGACTTGTTTGCATGTCAAACTCATATACCCACGTCCCAGCACCTGTTATGATGCGCTGGATAAACGTTGTGTCCGAATTCACTTACTCAAGCTTGTGTTCAGCCACCTTCTTTCGACGAATTTTTTTAAAGAAATTCAACTCTCTTGGAACGAGTCGCGCAGCCACGCGTCTCATGCCCAATTGTAGGTGTAAAATGTTGCGAATTGATTCGTGAGACATGCTTGGGGTACGAGCTACATCACTTAAACTTAAATGATGGTTTTACAGCACCATTTCCTTGACTTTGTCGACGTTTTCATCCGTTGAAGACGTTGTTGCAAATCTCCCTACACCCCTCGTAAACCCGTGTTTTTCGTGTTTCTGATAAAGGACACTGCCCATTGGCTTTCTGCAACATTTTCAATGATTCGGCACACGAAATCCCTTTCAAAACACAAATTTTAGGACGAATTCCTTGTTCGATATTTTTGTCTATAGTGAAAATCGTAGAGCACACCTGCAGTTGTCTGATATAATTAAATGCTAAAAGCAAGCTAATTGGCAGATCGCGCTCAAACTCTGCGACGTTATTGAGGATAGTTGTTCGAAAATTCCAGCGAAAAAAAAAGTTTAAACATACGGGTGTAACGCGTTATTAAATGAACAATTCCCGATATTTTTTTGGCATAATGGATATCTATAAAATCATTGAATACAATTCCCATTAGCTGCATTAATCTTTCTCGACCCGGGTCCGGAATCGATTGCATGCTCGAATCAAATGCTTCTTATTCATATTGATCATAAGAAGAAATTGTGTTATGAGGTTGATTATTGTTTTCAGGCTCATCTATACCACCCCCCATACGTAGTAAACCAGGATCTGAAGAGTTAGGTGGCCACAAGTTCGGTGTTATGTGGTCATGGTCATTTTCAGCCATTCAATCTTGTGTCGTCATCGCTTTGTGTAAAGGAGCAGAGTCTTGTTGAAAGATTAATGAACTGTTACAGCGTACCTACACTATCAATACAGAATTTCACTACTGTCCTTAAAACTTCGATTTATGCAGCAGAACTCCCTCGAAATCCTTGTGTAACAGTAACAGTGCTTGGAAACTTCCTATGCATGTCAGAGGTTATGCATGTCTGAGCAAAATTGAGGTATTAGCTAGTGCGTTGTCAGGATGTAAAAACACAAGTTTTTGAAAATCCCTCGACTCCTTTGATTCAAACGAATACCGAACACAAAGAAATTAATAGATCGGGCGTTCTTCCAAGAGATGGTACTAACTACACATAATCTCGGTATGTGCCACCAGTGCCATCTCTCGGACTTCGCACAGAGTTTTCAAACTACCTTCATGTCGTTGACTAAGCTTCTATCGATGACTGTTCGTGCATGACAACTATTTCACCATATTGTGACATGTATCATATTCTCTCTTTCTCTCGTCCACTCTCTCTTTTTCGCTCTCTTCCCATCTTTTTTTCTTTCTCTCTATTTCTATCTTTCTTTCTCTTTATCTTTCTCTAGCTCTGTTTTCCTTTCTATCTTTCTTTCACTTTCTTTCTATCTCTTTTTCTCTCCTCTCTCTTTCTCTCCCCCTCGTTCTCTCTATCTCTCTATCTCTCCTTCTCTCTCTCCTCATCTCTTTTTCTCTCCTATCTCTTTCTCCCTCCCTATCTCTTTTTATCTCCTCTCTCTTTCTCTCCCTTTCTTTCTCTTAATCTTTCTTTCTTTCTCTTTCTATCTTTTTTCTCTTCTCTCTCTTTCTTTCCCTTTCTTTCTGTCGATCTTTATTTCTCTCCGCTCTCCCCCCCTCTTTCTTTCTATCTTTCTTTCTCTCTCTCTCTATAACTTTTTACCGCCTCTCTCTTTCTCTCCCTTTCTTTCTTTGTCTTTATTGTTCTTTCTCTCTCTCTATCTCTTTTTCTCTCCTCTCTTTCTCTCCCTTTCTTTCTTTGTCTTTATCGTTCTTTCTCTCTCTCTATCTCTTTTTCTCTCCTCTCTTTCTCTCCCTTTCTTTCTCTCTATCTTCCTTTCTCTCTATGTCTCTCATCCATTTTTACTGATATAGCAAACTTGCATTGAATTGAGTTTATTTGCATTAAATTCTGGAAAATTGAATATTCAACCTTAAAATTTCGCTTACAAAACCTACGACGCCGAGCAGCATTGCATACAATTAATAAGGCCAGTTAATCGTATGCTCCCTTCCACTTTTTAATGAATGCTGGCTGTCGATTACTTCCCGCGTAACGCACCCATAAGGAAGTTATTTTGATACTGTTATAATTTTCAAGCAGTATTTTCTATCAGCACAGCGGGGGTTTCTATTAGAGATAATATAGTTCAAGGGTAGATAAATTACAGCGTCACAATTCCGTGGAAAATTATAATAATGAATTTATTAGTGAAATTGTCATCAATGAAGTTATTTCTCAATTTTTCAATACCAATACGTAGTAATATTTCCTTCTCTGATATAGCCTCCGCATATTAAAAACCTATTTTTGAGGCTAGCGCATTGATTTGACAGAAAAACAAAAAAACTCGCGGTATTTGTTGAGCTCATTTCAAAATAAAAATTTATTATCTGAATTATTTTATAATTAATCGTCCCAAAGGCACCCCAGCCAATGCTGCGAAATTCGTTGGTAATTAAGAGCGGTTTTAAATTTCTATAACTGAGCAACAATTCGGCTTATCTGCCCCTAAGTGAGAAATTATGTGCTGAGGGAAATAAAATATTTTGCAATTAAATTCGCAATCAAACTTGTTTGCATTGCAGCCAGCCAAGCCATAAAGGTTTTTCCCCACTCTTTTCCTCTTTCTCCTCCCTGGCTAACTTTTCGCCTTGTTTTGGGTAAAAAGTTTGCTTAATCGCATTTTTCAGAAAACAGAACGAAATTCTCTCTTCCAGCAAACTAGCCTCAAATGTACATATAACCAAATGAAAAACATAATACGAAATAGAAACAGAAACAGAAACAGAAACTACCAACTGCCGACTTCCAACTACAAACATAGTAACTTTAGCTGCGTCAAAACAATTGCAACAAACAAACATACACACACACCCTCAAACAGAAATGTTGAAGTACTCGTATACTTGCAGTGCGAAAAAGTTTAAACGCTCAAACACCAGCAATTACAACACAAGCTTAATACAATTTCCAACTATTTGCTTTGTTAACTCATCATAATCATCAACGCTACATATGCCAGCAATGGCTGTGAAAGCTACAATACCACTACAAAAACAAAATGCAGGCACTTTGCATTGCACAGCCAAGCCTGTAACGCTTAACTACTCATACGCCCTGCATGCATCTAAATGGCTCGACAATGACACTCCACACTCAGCACTCACCCACCTCAACAAACTCGTCCCTGTTGCGTGTGTGCGCGTGCGTGTATATGGGTGTGTTTATGCCCCTGTGGCTACTTGCCTTGCACCAAACTCTTCATTGCCTCCTTTCGGCGTTTTTTACATGCACTTAGCCCACTTAATGGGATGACAGTCAGAAGTGTGGCGTTTGCCTCGTTGCTAATCACAAGTGACCTTTACCACTCACCAACTGCCACCAACTACGCCGTCTAACGCTTACTGGCGCTTTGCATTGTTTCTAAATACAAAAAAGAAAATGAAACATTGTACCGCCCACAGTCATTGCCGTCATCATTCACATCATCAACAAGACAATCATCATAGCCACCAACGTGATGATCATCAGCGTGTAGCACCAGCAGCAACATCGAGATTATTATTGTCGTCAGTGGCACCGACAGTGGCCTCAAACGAACTCACTACCGTCGCGGCCAACAATACCGCTAACACCGCCGCACCAGCATCACCGCAACAACTGCACTTGCGGGCTAAATGTGCCTCACAACGAAATCGCATAGTCCTCAGGACGAACGGTTCATATGTGATACGCACGCACACACACACACACACACACACACACGAATTTGCAAATGCAAGAATAAACAGAATTTTGTGCAAAATGTAAAAAAGTGAGAATGAAATAATATATGAGGATGCATGCAAAGATGGCAAAGAGAGAAACCCAAAAACGTTCTTTATCTGGGACGGCAACGGCTTTAGTAGCTGGAGCAAACGGCTGGTACGCAACGACCAGCAACAAAAGTAGCAGCAATTATGCAAGCAACCATGGAGCAAAAAAGTGTAAATCTATGAGAGTATTTTCATCACGCACCACTAATTTCTAACAGTTTTTTGGAGACAAGACCATACATGGTCGCTTATCCCACAGTCTCTCCAGCTGCGATCCATGGTATAGAAATTTATAAAGAACGCCTGCAAAGAGAATCTATTTCGAAGCGCATTTATGTGCACTGCAGTCTCACAAAATAACATCTAAACACGTGGAGAAATACCCTGAGAGCAACGAACACCGTCTTGCTGTAGCTGGCTATCAGATCCTAAAGGTCGTGACGGTAATGAATGGGTGAACTGCCCAGCAAAATTAGGCGCTACCTCAGAATTCCACAGACCAGAACCATTCAGCGGGCTCACCACAGCGCATACCCATATGAAGGGAACTGTCAGCGACTGGGAAACACAAAATTCATACGACACCGGATGGAAAGTTCAGGCCAGAGGCAGGCAAGACAACTTACCCTTCCTTCTAGAAAAGCATCAAAGAGGCTCTTAAATATGGATAAACAGGTCTTACGAATTTTCACTAGATACTATACGGCACATTGCAGTCTTCGTTATCATTTAAAGAAACGGCGATTATTATAATCGAGGGCCTGCCGTTTGTGCGAATAGGACAATGAAACTCCTGAGTACATTCGCTGCAAATGTGCAGCTCTTGCAAGCCGAAGACGCACTAAACTAGGAGCTGTGACTCTGAATTTATGTGTAATATGGAACAAAAAGCCCAGTGAAGTGCTTAAATTCATTAGAAAACTTCAGTTATAGACTCGCAGTGAAACATAATTGACAACGTCAGAGGTCGCTATGCGTCCACAATGGCCCAATTAAACTAGAATAAAAATGCATAAATAATTGGTGTCTTCACTTCTGTTTGGTGTATGGCCGAGCTCCTCTTCCTATTTGTGGTATGCGTCTTGATGTTGTTCCCCAAATGAAGAGATCTACAGTTTTAAGCCGACTCCGAACGGCAACTGGTTTTTATGAGATGTTAGTCATTGCCTGCCAAGGGACGACCGCTATTAGAAATAACTTTTTCTATCATTTTGCTCTTTGCCCAATAAAACTAGGTTAATATAACTATTGCCCAGCGAGGGCCTTGGAAAGGAGAAAAATCAAAAACCGAACAGGGGGAGACGGAAGTAGAGGTTTTGGATAGAAGGATGATGACTAAACAGCGACTAATTACACTGCGTGAATCGCTTTAAGCTGTTGATGAAGTTCGCCAGGTGTGTGATATCTAAACCTGCTACATCCATAAATGTCGAAACAAGTTAGAGCACAGATGCCTGAACCTTAGCCCGGCGGGAGGAGGGTGGCTGAGGAAGAGGTGCTGAGATGATTATAACTTATGCTCCAGACAGCCTCTGCAGAAAAAACTTAAGTATACCCCAGTCTCCCCGCGAGGATACCTAAAGAATAATGTCCGATATTGCGACCCACCTAATTAGAGAGCTGCCTCTTTGTTAGCCTCCGAAGATCCCTTAAGCGTCGCCAATCTAGCCGCGGCCAGAAAGATCCCGCGACTTTGCATGTTTGCGTACTAACCCAGCGCTTGCTGAGTCAAGGCAAGGCCCATTGTTTTCAGGAGCAAACCACAGGTTCTCAAGGTAATCCCAATTTTCTCATTTCGCGGTGAAACCGTCTCGAAGGTCCCCTGTCTAGTCAATTCATCAGCCTGGCAGTTTCTCGCCATTTTACTGTGGCTGGGGACGCAAATGAGCGAAATCTCGAAGTATTCGGCTGCTGTCGAGAGAGAGATCAGGCATTTCTCGACTAATTTCGAATGTATCGAACATTAGAATGGTATCTTACTACAGAATAATGGTCCAACTATTATGCATCGACAGAAGCAAATGATATGTACAGGATGTGTGGATATGGCAAGAAGGGCAATATTCTTCATTTAAATGTTTCTAAAAAGGGTTTGAATACTTTGGATAAATGTTCTTCGAAGTATCTGGCTTACCATGAGTGAATGCTTATCTATGAACCCGAATCATACCATCTAATTTAAGCTACTAAACATAATTTTTTTCTACCTAACCAATAATTTGCGCTTAATTAGACGAGTCCCTGAACTATTAGCTTAACTTAGCTTAAAAGTATCCTTCAACTCTTTTGCTTTCTTTAAACAACGTGATAATGAAACACCGTTTTTGTTCCGAAGCTAAGATATGGCTGGAGTAAAATCCAAAACTAGAAGCGCTGGTGAGCAAAACAAGGCAGGTTTTATTGTCACCACACAATGAATTGCCTGGGCGCACAATTAATTTGAGCGTCCAAGTGCAAATCTCCATTTCACATCAAATCACCTTAATTTTAATTTACTTTCCTTAACTTTAAGTTTTCCCACAAACTTTAAAGGCCACCTTAATCAAGCTTTAAATATACATATTGGACCTGCTTTTGGAAAAACTAAATATATTGTATCGGGTGTTTTTTGTAGCTGCATGAGAATCATCAATATCGCATACAGTGAGTTGATACCTAGGAATGGCGAGCTCGAGTACCTTAAAGTAAATAAAAGTTTTGCTTATCGCACCATTATTCGTTACACTGATACTGGTAGAATCGCGAAACGTCATAAAGGTGGTCATCAAAAGACTGCAACGACTCTTGAAATGGTTCAAATAGTGAAGAAGCGATTTGAGCGAAATCGCCGACGAAGTCCCAATCAAATGGCGAAAGAACTAAAAATATTTGACCTTGGCATCCGCCACATACTGTAAAATTATCTTAAAGTTAAGGCTTACGAGTTCCAAAAGCCACTTGATCTCACACCACAGCAGCAACAAGTCAGACTTGAGAGAGCGAAGGAGTTGCTTTGCTTGGCCGTTAGCGGTCAATTTTCGAATATTGTTTTTCTGACGAGAAAATTTTTTAAATTGAGTAATTCGTTAACTCCCAAAACGATAGGGTTTATTTGATGGATTAATTAATACGAAAATTTGAGTCATCGATTGGCCACCAGGAGGCGGCACCCGCCACTGGTAATGGTTTGAACCGCTGTAACCGCAGATGGGCGCTCTCCAATCATTTTCATAGAGCCTGGCGCCAACGTAAATGCGAAATATTATCGACAAAGTATTCTGGAGGTGGATTTGAAGCCGTGAGCAGACAAACATTTCGGTGGCAGACCCTGGATGTTTCGACAAGACCGTCTCACAAAGCTTGACTGAACCAAGAATGGGTAAAAAACAACGTTGCGAACTTAATAACGTCCACACAATGGCTCTCAAACGCGAATCCAATGGATTATTCTCTTTGGGCCATTTTGGAGAGCAAGGTCCGAACTAATACAGATTCACCAGTCTCAAAGCGCTGGAAAAAGCAATTGTTCTCGAGTGGACCTGCAAGTCACATTCGGGCAGCTTGCGATTCGTTTCGGGAATCGTCTCAGGGCCATAGTCCAGGCAAAAGGTGATCATAACGAGCAAAAGTAAAGAAAAAAAGTCTTAGTTTTGTATTATTTTCACACATTTCTTACTTTGAATTGAATAAAAGTAATTTTCCAAACTAAATTTATGGCGTTTTTAATTGGTTACACTTCGAGTGCCGGACCCAATAGTTAAATACTTCAAAAGTGCAGGTCTTTTTTGTTTTTTTGTTTTAAATTTTCAGTCACTTGCTTATAAATGTTTCAGATGATTAATTTTGGCCGAATTGCTGCTATAAAATAGTCTTAATTTTGTACAAATTTAACGAACAATTTACCCTTACTCATACACACCCTTACTTAATACTTTCGCAGTTTTTCTCAGTACTTTCTCAGGATTTCTCATTACTTGGTACTTTTGCTTGGAAAAGTGTGTGGTCTAAACGAGAGAAAACTATCAAAGTAAAAAAACCTCCGCTCACACGCCAAAGCCTGTAAAGAATGCCAATAAGACCAAATTGCCTCAACTCCACCATTTCATGTAGTCTGACCCAGAACAGCGTCTTCCTTAATTCTTTTCGTTTTAAAGCGCACACTTTTTCGTCTCACTGTGCGTAGTTGCATAAGGATCTGCACGTACGGGTAATGCATGCATGTGTATGTATGTGGATTCGTATATAAATGAGTACATGCAACAATTGCGCATGTGGCGTCTGGTGTGTGTGCCACTTGCAGCTGGGAAACTTAGTTTCGCTTATAAAAGTTGCAACTAACTGAGGCAGAAATAGCAACAACTGTAAAAACTGGTGAAAATTGAGATAAGCAAACCAAAAAAATTATATATATACACATACTATATAAAGAAAACGGAAATCCACAAAAAGCATGCAACTGTATGTTTTGGTGCTGCCTCTGTATGATTCGTCTATTCCGAATTGCCTCGTCAAAGCTCCGCAAAGTATCGCATTGCAGTTACAGAAGCAGCCGCAATGTGCATAGAACATATCTGCTACTGAGTATTGCCAACTCAAAGTGGCCAACCGAAAAGCACCAAAGGCAAAGTTAAATAAAAACATGAATGAGCAAAAAAAAACAAAAAACGGAAGGAAAACTGGGGATATTTATGTTATAAAAAACTATTAGACCATTGGTGCATGCTTGTGGATGATGTAAGGATTGCAGCAGAACTGTGTATGTGAGAAAATTATGTTTGTCTGTTTATCTGTTTGCATAATCCAGAACGATTGAGCCGAATTTGGCGCTACTTTTAATGCTGCCTAAAATAATTTTTGGATTAGAATATATTTAGATAAGGATTTGGTGGCCTTTGGAGGTGTGCCGCCGAGGCCGCGGTGGCCACTTGGCCGAAATTTTGTTCCATGCGTAATTGAGCTATACCAATATTATCATAATAAAGATAAATTATATTCAAAATCATCACCGGCCCTTAAAACTTAACCACCCTGAAGGCTATTGTTTTTTACTGAAAATGTTACGCTTCCGCTGGCAGGACTGGCGAGATATTCTTAAAAATGCGATTAATGGTCCTGCTCGATATCTATCAGAAAATCTTTTGACTAGGGATGAAGAAATATTTCCTTAACAAAATTGGTCGGATAGGCAAAATATTAAAAAAAAACGCGCTTCCAGTCAATTTTAATACTCATTCAAAATACGATGGTCGTGTGAAAAGTCCATACAAAGTCAGAGAGTGGCGCCACAGGCGCGTATCGAGCCGAAACTCCGATATCAATTGGCCGCCTCGGAGCTGTGATTTAAGCCCGTTGGACTATTTTTTGTGGGGAGCCGTTAAGGACAAATGCTATGCGAACCATCCAGAGACGATTGATGCTTTAAGACACGAAATCGAAGTTGCCATTCATGAAATTGGAGCCCAAACAATCGAAAATGTGCTTAAAAATTGGGTTGATCGAATGGCCTACTGTAAAGCCAGTCGTGGCAGTCATTTGAACGATATTAGTTTTCATTCATAAATGACAATGGTCAATCTTTAAAATAAAAAAAAAAGGTTTGAAAAATTATTGATTAGTCTTTTTGTATAGTCGATTCAAAAAGCAAATCTTACATGGTCCACCCTACTTAGAGCGCAGGTGCAGCTGAGAGGCTATGTGAGTATAGTAGAACTCATGAGAGTTTCCTCTTCACGGGCGTCATCCAAAAAAGAAAAAAAAAAACAACTTTCATCACATTCACCAGCGATCCATACTTGGAATTTTGCTGTCACTATTTCAGTATTTAATATGAATGCGTCCCTACTAAATTCCATGGAAAGAAAATTTCGCTATTTGGATTGCTGTTAAATTTGTAAGTTACCACTGTGTTACAGTTACAATTTGACTCTAGACAAGTACGCTGAAAAATAAAAGCAACACCAACTACTGTGGAACAATGACAAAAACCACACAAAACGCTTTAAAACGCTTGTATACTCTCTGGCAAATGAAAGGCAATAATCAAAAAAGTATTCAAATGAAAACAAAATCTCCAAAAAACAAACAAAGAACACACACTCACACACATACTCTCATATTGTTACAGGCATGCCGTGTGTGTGTGTGTGTATGCCCGTGTGTCCATGCGAGGCGTAGCGCTTATTTGCGTAGGTGTTTTTGCGAGGCATTTGTGCAGGCATGCGATAAATGGAGATACGCATTTACACCTACATTTGCTACGTACACAAATACACAAATACAGGCCAATGGACGGACGAATAAATACAAAACATGCCCGCATCCGTATTGAGTGTAACAAATCGGATTACCTTGCAACGACAGCAATATCAATGATAACAACAACACCAATAACACCCGCATAACACTCGAATAGCCTAAAAAGCCTAGAGGTCGGACGCAATTGCAATAGCCGCGAGAGAATGAAAAAACAAAATGGAAATGCGAATGTGAATCTGAATTGGAATGGGAATGTGCATGGAAATTGTAGAGAGAAAATGCAAACGAAATGAAAATGAATTGTGTGTGTGTGTGTGTGTGTACACGAGGAGGATGAAAGTGGCAAAGTGGACAATGGAACAAAGGACGAACATAAACTTTTAGACATAGGTTCATGTGAAAGTTTTTAAGTATGTATGTTTGTGTGTGTGTGCCCGCTTGTGCTAGTATTTGTGTACGAAAAGCAGGTGTAAGTGCTGCAGTGCAACATAAACGATTACAAACGAGGCGGCAAATCCTATCGACCATTTTGCTGTTGCTTTTGTTTACAGGTGCTACGCAAAATCATATGAACAAATAGCTACTTACACACACACACGCACACGCGCAGACATGTAGATATGTGCATATTTACGTATATGCAGGGCAAGCTATGAATGGATTAAAAATGACATTTTGGCAATATGTAACAATGCAGGACATAAAAGCATAAAGGCACATACATACATATGCACATGAAAATAAAAATTTGGCAGGTTCGAAGTGTCAAAAAAAAAAAAAAATTATTCAACTGGACAGTCAATCACGCTAACATCTGGAATACCTGCTAAGCAGCTTAAAATTTGTAAGTAAATGTAAAAAAATTCTGGGAAAAAAATCATAGACGGCTTTGCACTTGCTTTAAAATGAATATCGCTTCACACTCTTCATTCCTCTTCCGCCGACTGCTTCTGACTTCGACCTCGATGGGACTGACTTTCACTTTACGCAAAGTTGCAAAGCTGCATGTCGCAAAAGGCTGCACAAATAGTCGTACACCAACGTGCATGACCTACCTCGGAGAGCTTATGCGGCTCCGCAACTATGTTCGCAGATTTTTTGAAATCGTATTTTGTTTCCAATTTTGAGGTTTCTGATAGTCTTTTAATATTAATGCTCCGCGTACTATAGCAACTGATTCGACACGGATTTCCTCATATATTCTCTCATAGTTCCAAATGCTTTGAAAAGCTTTTCAAAAATAAATTACTGTTTACCATCACAAATATAGGGTGGGCCATGTAAAATTTGTTTTTTGAATCGGCTATAAAAAAAACTAATCAATATTTTTTCAAAGTTTTTTTTTATTTTGAAGATTGAACATTGTCATTTATGAATAAAAAATAATTTCGTTCAAATGACTGCCACGACTGGTTTTACAGTAGGCCATTCGATCAACCCAATTTTTAAGGACATTTTCGGTTGTTTGGGCTCCAATTTCACGAATGGCAACTTCGATTTCGTGTTTTAAATCATCAATCGTTTCTGGATGGTTCGCATAGCACTTGTCCTTAACGGCTCCCCACAAAAAATAGTCCAACGGGCTTAAATCACAGCTCCGAGGCGGCGCATTGGTATCGGAGTTTCGGCTGATTATTCGGTTTTCAAAAACGGTAGCCAAAAGTTCGAGTGTAACTTTGGCAGTATGACAAGTTGCACCATCCTGTTGAAACCAAATGTCGTCCATGTCATCCTCTTCAATTTTTGGAAACAACTCGTAGAGCATTTACTGTAACCGCGGCTCCTCGCTCATTTTCGAAAAAAATGGTCGGATGATGCCGCCAGACCTAAAACCGCACCAAACAGTGACTCGTTGTGGATGCATTTGCTTCTCTACAGTGACATGGGGATTTTCTGAGCCCCAAATCCGACAATTTTGCTTACTGACGTAGCCATCGATGTGAAAATGAGCTTCATCAGAAAAGATGATTGGTCGGTAAAAAATGCTCATCTTCGGTCAAACGATTTTCTGCCGAACCGAAAACGCATTAGATGGTCATTAGGCTTCAGTTCTTGCACCAATTGAACTTTGTAAGCCTTTATGTCGAGGTCTTTATGCAAAATTCTCCTTAAAGAAGTGCGTGAAATGTTCAATTCTTGAGAACGATGACGAGTTGAGGTTGTTGGATGTTCACGCACATTTTCGGCTACAGCAGCAATGTTTTCGGGTATACGCACTGTAGGAGCACGTTCACGTGTTGTTTTATCCACTAAAGATCCACTTTCACGAACACGATTAACAAATTGATCCACAAACTGTCTTGTTGGCAAATCTTTTTTTTGGAATTTTTTTTTCAAATTTCTCACAGTTTGAGTAGAAGACTCACCACTTTGGAAATAGGTTTTCAATACTTCCCAACTTTGTTCAAGCGTATAGCGCCCCATTTCGTAAATGTCAAACCATTAAGGGGGAAGTACCTTTAGACGTTTCAAAAAATCGATTTTTTTTTTATTGTCTTAACCGATAGGTATATGCTCTAAGAATATTATTGCAAAATTTCAAAAGCCGATCTTGAAAATTATGGAAGATATGCCACTTGAAAGTGGCGCGCGCCGAGCCGACCGAGCCTTGACCGCGAACTTTGAACGGCGTTTTCTCGAAACCATGTTTTTCAAATTGGCGTAAGTGATTACGGAAAAAGTATTGAACCAATTTTCTTCATCAAGGTTTCATTTTAAAGGGCATAAAAAGCTACTCTAGATAGACTACGGACGAAAAGAAAAAATAATTTTTAGATACTTTTTAACACAAAAATGTTTGAAAATTTTTGCAAAAAAAACCAAAAGTGTTTTTTGAAGCCTCATTTTAATGGTTAATCTTCGAATTTGCTAGAGATTGTAGTCTATCTAGGATAAAAAACCCTCCTGAGTAAAATAATGTTTGATTTTATGATTTCAGATGAAAGTTGCGGTCAGGATCGCTTACGCCGAATTCGATGTCAGCGGCGACACGATTTACGTGAACCGCCATAACTCAATTAATTGCTTATTTATAATAATGTTAAATACGCTTTTTTCTTCTTGGAGCAATGCCCTAAATATATATCATATTAATTTCATGTGCACTGTTTTCATTTTCCCAAAAATAAATCACGAAAAACTGGTTTTTTTTCGGCCCTCTAAAGGTACTTCCCCCTTAAGTAAATTATGAACACATTTGTGTTGCCATTCTCAAAAAAATAGGTGGTTCAAAAAGCAAACTCTATATGGCTAAGTGCGCAAGAGGTATTATCTCACGGTGCTGGATAGCTAATTGGTCCGTCTCAGCTGCACTTGCGCTCTAAATACCTCTCTCAGACTAAGTGCGCAAAAGGTTTTACCTCACGGTGCTGGGTTAGCTTATTGGTCCGTCACAGTAGTTGTTGACGCCTGCTAAACTCTGTTCGTCTTAAGGTCATTGTAAATATGCCTGTATTTTTTTATATTTTTTTTTAATTTTTTTTCAACTCTATTTATTAAATGCGATCTGTCATACGTAACATTCAGTATTAAATTTAAGAAAATTTTGAAAAGCTGACATGTGTAAGAACTCCCAATAGAATCTATTACTTATTGTCTATATTTGAAATATTTATGGCAGATCAGCAGGCATAAAAGTTTTAAGTCTGCGTGGGACATTGGGTTGGTGTGAAAGGTTTGACGCCTGAAGATTTGGATGGTTTGCTGTTGTTATACCTTAGGCTGCCAATTTCTTCTTGTACCAATAGCACTCCAAAATCACGATGAGTTCTATCGTTGCAGGCAAACCATGGCGCATTGGCAGACATGCGTAGCATTTTTGACTAAAACTGACTCTGTATGATGCCGAGATTTGATTTTGAAGCCGAGCTCCAGATGTGTACTCCACAATGGTTTCACTGCTGATTTATATATATATTTTATTTATATACCAACTGCTTAAAAGCTAGCGAAAACTCTGATTTATGGCGAAGTAGCCAATAAAGGGAATGAAGTTTTATTCCAAACTGCTTCCGGTTTTAGGAAATATATAGCACCGCCACGAAAGACGTCGATCAAAATGAATGCTTAAGTATTTAGCGTGCTACGTTTAGGGTGTCTCGAAGTTGTTAAAATGCACTGGGGGACAAGTATCCTTGCGGAGCGTTAAAGTTATTTGCGCTGATTTCGCTTCATTGGCTTTTATAAGACATTTCTTCGGCAAAATGCTAAGGCTGTCACGGTTTTGCTGAAGTTGATTAGAAGCAGTCGAAGCGTGACTATTTCTTACCCTTACTATAGTGTCACCTGCATATGTAGGTGTATGTGTGCTTATTGTTAAAGGCAGATCGGCAGTGAATGAAGTGTATGAACTACTGATCCCAGGACATTTCCCTGAGGCACATCTGCATTGTTTACTTTAAGATTGGTAACGTCCTCATTTATTTGAACTCGAAAATGTATACTTTGTAAATATGATTTTGGTAGCTTTAGTAATGCAAGAAATTATGTGGAAGCTTAATTTTTAGTTTGCTTTAGGTACTAGTACGACATCCAGTCAAATGTTTGTGCTATGTCTAGGAAGACCGCACCACAATATTCTCTATTTTGTGTGCTTCTCTGGCGAAATTTTATACAGTGTTGATCTGCTCGTTGGTGGAAATATGTTTCCTGAAACCGAAATTTCACTCTTTGTGAAATTACAGAGTTGAGCCGATTTAGTAAAAGTTTTTCAAAGTTTTTTTTCGATAAAATAGGAAGAATCCAAGGGTTTTCCTGGGTTAGGTACTAGGACTATGTCCGATATTTTTCATTTTATTGAAAAATATTCCGTTCGGATCATCGCATCAAACATATATGTCTATCATATGCACCAGTTCTTTCCCAATTATTAATCGACGAACACATGCAATTCATAATCTTTTCTCATTCTAGAATTTTTTTTGTTTCGGGAGCATAGCGGAGCATAGTGGAACACATCTTCTGCACTGTCAGTGCAAGTTCGATGCATTGTGGTGCCGCTACCGTGGCTGAATCTTTGGAGTTATTTGCGAAACATCTCATGACCGGAGAGGAACTGCATTAAATAAAAGTTAGTTTATGCGTGATTCTTTCACCTCTCCTCAGATTCGATTTACTTTCGCATCGCTCCTCCAACATGTATAATTTCTTTTTGTTTTCTTTGCTAGTATGTCCATTGATCCATGCTACTCTTCTCTGTATCATATCATATCAGTATATGTTCTACCGCCCTTAACGTCATTCTGTACTTAATTTCCGTTGATTTTCAAGCTCAATCCATTGCTGCTCCGAGCGCTATAAGATTGAAGGAGGTTGGTTCCTGTACGCAAAATCCTGTAGAATAGGTAGCACTGTGAGCCAAATTTCTGCTTCCTTCTCTGTGCTTCGTGCAGACCTCTCCATCCGCAAAATGGGTTTTGAGGGTTGTGCTAGTGCTGTCTTTCCAAGCAGGCTAGATCGGAAGGGGAGAGAGTCTGCACGATCAAAGGTACCTCTGTTCCGACGGTCCGATGGTCCGACGTATTCAAGATGGAGTCTAGAGTTGGAGCGGTGGTTTTCTATAAATCAGCTAATATTTCAGTCTTCCTTTAAACTGCCGAAAGCTAGTAGTGTTTTTCAAGCAGAGGTCTTGGTAGTCATGCAAAATGCCTAGAAATCGCTGTTGGGCGGGAAACATAAATATCTTTTCCGATACTTAAACTGCGCAGTGCCCTGTCGTCTCCACGTTGCAACTCTCTTCTGGCCAACTCCTGTAAAGAGGAAATCAAACGCGTCGAACGTGCAGCAAACATTTCACTTGTCCGGGTTCCTGCGCATAGTAGAATAGAAGGAAATGAAATTGCCAATCAGCTTACCAGAAAGGGGTCCACAGAACAAGTTTTAGTTGTCCCCATCTCAGACCTCGGGGTCACCTTGACTGTTTTTAAAGGGAAACTACACAACTTCTTTCTTAATAATGCGCTAGACAGATGGAGTTCTATCTTATCGTGCGCTATCTCAAAAACACTTCGGCCTCAGTACGACAGAAGACGAATGCTTAAAGTGCTGGCGAGTTGCCGTCATTCCATTCCCGAACTCAAAGCGGTACTTACCGGTCACTGGGTGATCGGAGCTCATGCGGAAAAGGTTGGACTTCCGTACAAATCCCATTGCAGACTCGGGGGAATCCTGCCGAAAGCCGAGCTGACCATTCTACTGCACTAAGCCTGCACTATATTCTTTTACTATGCCTACAACCGCCGTTATTCTGCATTATTGACGATAAACTAGACTGGACTCTCTATGGCCTTTTTAACGCATACTCTAAAAGCATTTTGAAGTTCAGCGCTTCTTTTTATCCTCAAGAGTTCTACTGTCTATCCGCTGCGAATAAGAATGGATTCAGTTTTCTGATCTGCTAGCTCAAGGTTCGTCAACGTCAGCCATGCTTTGATCCTACTTATGGAGTATATAGACATAAATTTGGTCTATTAGACAGCAACCGTGAAGCTGTTTGTCTCTGCCATACACAGTTACAACTTTCAAAAGAAGTTTAAAATATTTTCACTGCGGGGAGGTGGTTGCCTCAGAAACATGACAAAGATATGTAGGTCTCCAGTAGGAAATGAGCAAAAAAATTCTATTTCAACTTTATCAGCTTAAGTCCTTAAATACTTGTTAATTAATGCATTTAATCATTAAATTCCAAGCACTAATAAATTATAAGCGCTGAGGCATTTCGCATAATGTGACCCAAAATAAATGGTCCTTAGAAACGCATGTACACAAACATACCTACATACATACATACATACATACCTACATACATACATACATACACATATATATAAACATTTATTGCTAAACGAAGCAAAGAAATTAATTCCTTGATGCTATAAAAACAATTCGCCATATCTCACATAAATGCACAGCGACAGCTACAGCAATAACGACAATAACTTAAGCAAAAACATTGCACATAAATGACAACACTAAATCATTTTGATGATTTCAATTTGCCTTCAATTTCCTTTTTTCTTATCGTCAAAATTCATTTGTTAACCTTTTTGATCCATTTTGCCCCCTAACATCCGCCTATTTCAACTTCCGCTCTGTGTCCTTCATCTTGCATTGCCTTGACAAATTTCTTGTGCTGCTTTCTGCTTTCATTTGCTGTGTCCTTTTTGATTTTGTCTTAGCTGCCGACATGATTGATGTCTTGTGAATGCGACAGTCAATTATGGTCAAATCACAAAATCACTCCCGCTGGTTGAGCTGTGAACGCGCTTGACCCGCACTTTGTACAGCATTGACGGTCATCGTTACCCATCGTCGGTCGCAAATTGTCATCAGCATCCCCAACAATACGATCCGTCAGCGCAGTTGCTATAGTTGTCAGTTAGTCTGCCACATTCGCGTTCATATTCGCTTTTTTTGTTTGTTTGGTGCTGATAACTCTGGAGACCAAGAGCGTGTGGCATGTATGTAGGTATGTGCATATTAGGCTGCCCCACCAAAATACGTTGCGGGTTTTCGAACAGAATTATAAAATGTATGACATTTTAAGACTTCAGCCAAAATATTTCGAGAAAATTGTCAGATACATATATGAGGGTACAAAGTCACAAAGATGACACTACTGACGCGCATCGAGGTCATGTTTAGTTAGTGGTATCTCTTGGAAGAACGCACACCAAGTTTCGGTCTATTTCTTTGTGTTTGACATCTGTTTGAATTGCGTAGGTCGAGGAATTTTCCTTTTCCATCACAACAATGCACCAGCTCACGCGTCAGCAGTTATAGATATAAATGGAAACAAGGTTCCAATCCGTTTCACATTCTTTCTTTTCTTCAGACCTGGCTCCTCGGATTCCTCGAACTACTATTTCTTCCCCAATTTGAAGAAATATTTGGCGGGAAAAAGGTTTTATTCAAACGAGAAGCTGATTGCAGACACGAATGGCAATTTTTCAGAATTGGATGAATTCTATTATTCAGAAGGGAACAGCTAACTAGAACCGGGCTGGACGAAGTGTAGAAGCTTAAAACAAGACTATGTCGAAAAAAAAATGTGTATTCTTCTTCTTTTTAATTGGCACGATAACCGCTTAAGTGATTTTGGCCGAGGCAAAGCGCGCCAGTTGTTTATTACAATACGCAATTTATTCCGCTGAAATTTTTTGAGGAGGTCGATGCACCCTAATGTCCATATGTGGCACACGTGTGTTGCGAACGCGTAGAATTGGCGCTTAATGCAGCGCAATCAATTTCATTATGAAAATCTGTTGGGCTTTACGTTGCACGCTTTGCCTCGCGCTGCAGCATTCGGGGCGTTTGTAATTTACTTTTTTACTTATTGATATTTTGTTCATACAGAGGCGGACACATCCTTTTCTGGTGCTTGGCCGTGCTTGTGGAGTGCGCATCTTGATGTTGTCCTAAGAATGGAAGAAACAACAGTTCTTTACTTTCACAGAGCGGCAACAGAGCCCCTGAAAAGCTGAAAAAACTTTGTTTTATTGCAGTTTTGAGCTTTTAATTCCCTCGAAGGTGTACCATTGCCTTCGTAAGGGCGGCCGGCTTTTTCCTTCATTTGAACGTCCCCGATCGCGGTAGGAGTTGAACCTAAAACTAATTGAATGGTTGTCATGTACGAATGCGCTAGGCTAGGCTGAGCGGCCGCTTAATGTTTTCTTTTACTAAATAAATATGTAACAGAAAAACATATCTGCTGCTGCATGCCATTTTGCGCTGCTTACATTACAATACATACATACAATAATCTGCCTTTTCATTACATGTCAGCTATGCCATTTTTTTCACATTTCATTGTCCTCATAATATTATTGAAACCTTATTGTTGTTGGCACTGTGAACATTGCCATGTCATTTGTCCTTTTGGCAAATTTCATTTATAGCTTTTCCCGTTTTGGGACGCAAATGCCCAACACAATTTGTCCAGCCTCCCGCGATGCCTGCACTCCATCTGTGTATTTCTTTATTTCTTTTGTACATACGTATGTATATATGTATGTATGTACGTATGGGTGAATATAGGTATGCATAAATGCTAGGGCGGCTCGAATCGCGCTGCAGAGGAATATCACTATTTTTGTGCCTTTTATCGATTAAAAATTAATTAATAAAATGTGTAGTAGTTTTCATAGTTTTTAAGGCCTATTAAGCATTACATTCATATAAAAATATATATATGTATATATGTATGCTCTTACGGGTATTATTGTAGTAGTTGAATAAACAAAAGAATTTACTTCAGTTATTTAAGTTTTAGTCTAATCTCCTTCGCTTTCTTGTATCTGGCTTTTGAGCTTCTTGCAGGGAAAAACTGAAGTAGTTAAACGGATTCCTGATCGAAAACTAAAGAATGGACACGAATTGGTCGGACGAAAATCACTATAATATCAAAGTTATATAAGAAATGTAAATTTACATTATTTTTTTCTTCATGTTAAACAAAAATTCATATAAATTCTCTCTGTTTTAAGAAAAATGGCGTAATTTAGATTTGACTTCTCTCAATAGGCGATGGACATCAGTTTTTGTTACCGTATCAGCTGCTCTCTGGCAATTCATTTTAAACTGCTGCTCATTTTTAAACTCTTTTTTCAATTTTAGCATTTTTCCTTTAACAATTGTCCAATATTTTTCAATCAGTCTCAATTGTGAACAGTTTGGTGGGCTGTGGTTCTTTTGAACAATATTTCCCACGTGATTTTCATACCAGTTCATGGCAAGGCGTATAATGGTACGATGCTAGTTCGGCTCAGAACAGAACCGAGACCATTTTGTAAGCAATCCGGGTTATAAATTTCCCGATTCATAGTGCCTGTGGTAATGAACGTTTGGCTTTTCATACCACACTGACAGTTGGCTTGACAAACCATATATTTTTAAGGGCACTTCGTCAATATGTTTAGCTTAAAAGCACCTAGGACTTCTACTCTTTTAAGCACCTAGGACTTATACTCTTTTCGTTGCAATATAAAACTCAGCGTCCTGAATCTGTTTAAAGTCGGCTTTGAGGTATGCTTCATATCCTCCCTACCCACCCACTCATGTTCTTGTTGAAGTAGTTGAGTATTTCCAGTGAAATAATACTAATAAGTGACCAGCACCGTTTTACTTCCACTGTCCTCGTATGATGATGTCTTTTTTTTTGTTTCTAAGTCAGATCCATTTAGTGAGGTCCAAGTATAGCAGCAAATTCTTAATCTCCTATGTCTGTAAGAAAGGCTTACCGAAAGTGCGCAGTCGTGTCCTAGCAGTGCCTTGGACATTCACATAAGTAATAAAAACGACTTTCCTTCACCCCTTCCGCTTGACAGCTTCTGCAGA
The DNA here is from genome assembly GCA_037575425.1 of Anastrepha fraterculus. Classification (NCBI taxonomy): domain Eukaryota; kingdom Metazoa; phylum Arthropoda; class Insecta; order Diptera; family Tephritidae; genus Anastrepha; species Anastrepha fraterculus. The sequence continues at coordinate 10,294 of JAYXIM010047182.1, read as the reverse complement.
AGGAATTGAAGGGGAGATTGAGTCTGGCTGCATGATCCCCTACTTTCCAATGACCTGTAGGGGTTGCAGTGATGCGTGAGATGTTTGGTCCAGAACATTATAACAGGTGATTCGTCCTTCAGATTTTGAACGACGGCCATGTGCTTTTTTGTTGTAATACATGTAGTTAAATGCTTCCATTTTCTTTCGGCTAAAGCGTGATAATGTGAAGCAATGGATGCCTTCATTATGTTCAGTGGGGTGAAGACTGCCACCGCCTCTGCTATGTCTAGTGTCGAAACTTTTCTTGCTAACTCATCCGCTATCTCATTACCCCGTATGTTCTTATGACAGGGAACCCATATCAGAGTAATTTTAAGCCAATGAGTAAGCAATTCTAGTTCCTCTCTACATTGGAAGACTAGTTTGGATGAAATGGAGTTGGAGTCTCAGGCCTTGATAGCTGCTTGACTTCAGCAACTTTCTTGTAGAGTTTTCGTGATATACATACTTCTCTGACCGCTAAAAGTTCTGCCTGGAACCCGCTGTCATAGTCAGGAAGTCGAATTGACTGAGATAGGTTGAGTGGCTCCGAATGGAAGCCCACACCACTGTTCATCGTAGAACCACCCAGTCATATTTATGAATATCTTGACTGTATAATTTTCGCACACGTGTTTTAATATGCTTATTTCGTGTATCATTTCAATTGGGTTCTACATTCTTTTTACACGATCGTAAGTCTTCACTTTCGCATCCTTCTTGGACGTATCCTTCCGACATATGGACCTGTTTTCCAACATCTCGAAGTGAAAGGTAAGATACTTTCAAAGTAGTAACACCATTGACAGCCATTCTTTGGCTTTTTACTGCGACAAAATACTTTCTTTTTTCCAATTCCAGGCCTTCGTTACACTGCCAAGGTTTCAGTACCATACTTCTCGGACAATTTAAGGTTTTGACTTTGGCAGTATACGACAAATGACTATTTTCTTGCTTTTTGCGCGCAATTTTCTCTGCAAGCTCGCACTTAACCGAACACATTTTGAGGAATACGTAGAAGTTAATAAAAGAGAATACGCCACATTAAAAATGACAACAAACGCTCTGAATATGTATACTTATTTTTAACTACAGTTAGTTGTACGCAAGTGATGAGTAGTTTCTTGTGTCCATTCTTTAGTAGGATTTCTATTGCCTGCCACTTTGTTAGTCAAGATGCGAGAAGCAACATCTGTATTTAGCGTTTGGCAGTGTGAGAATAGAAAAGTGAACGCCGGTTCGAGTCAAGCTAAAAAAAATATGAATTTTGTGGAATGCAATGTACAACTATATACAAGGAGGCGTAAAATTAATCATCCCCCTTTTTTTTATAACTATTTGATTAAAAAAATACTTTTTTAAGTGATAGAAGTCCTTTTTTTGACTCACACTATGCTCTCCATTGCTGGTCTGCTTGTATGCTGTAGCTGTCTAGTTCACAAGTGTCAAAATTGATTTACCTACGACGCCATTTGCAAAACTTAGGTTAGGTTAGGTTATAGTGGTAGTTGGTCTACACTACCATCTCACTTAGACCTTACGGGTCCGTTGTGATACCACTGTGCTGCACGGTAACCCCATTTATTTGCCTTCGAGGGAACCATTTATCTCATCTTCACGCCCGACAGCTCTGTAAGAGAACTGAAAAGGTATTTACCTAGACAACCTGCTCTGGTTTTAGTTAAGGCTGGACACTTGCAAAGGAAATGCTCGTCTCTGCATCTTCTGCAATATTCATGGGAGAAAACTCCTAGGCTCGGGGAATGCCTTGCAAAACTTATAAATCTGCAAAATCAGTTTGTATTAGTTAGTGTTTCACGTCCACATATTAATATGAGATACATTTTATACGATAACTTTTGCTCACTTGGAATATCATTTGTCTGCTGCTAAAGAGCCCTCAAGCCTCTCAGGGGGTCCGTTTTATACAATCTACCAGAATTTTCCAATATTTGAGACATTGATAAAGTTTCTCACCAAATCTGACCTATGCAGCGGTTGCGATATTACCTCCCACTCAAGCTCTCTAAGGTTCTCGTTTGTTTGCGTTGTCTTGATGGAATATGACACCCTTCTTGTATGCCAATTGCGACCACTTCTGGTAGCTTGCTTGCATCAGTATGATCAAGTTGGTTGACTGTGGGAGTCAGAATTGAGTGTTTGGTCTGAAAGGAGCTACTCATACATATTGGATGATTCCCTTCGAATCCCAGCAAGGCCTCACAGAAATCTTCTTGGTCGAACCAACTAAGATTATGATTAGACTATAATTTTCTTGCTCTCATTCTTGTCTGTTAAAAACTTTTCATCGCCTATTACCTTCTTCTTCAAAAATTGGTTGTCCTCGTTACGTTTCAATGAAAGGCCCACAAGGGGATTTTTTATACATCTTCGAGACACCTATACTTCAGGCTTTTTTTTGTGTTTTATTTTTGCTGTTTATTTCTTGATTAACAAATAAATAACTACTGTAAAAAGTGCGTGTAGCGTAGCACAGATAACAAAGTGAAACTTTCAAGGCAGACACAGAAAGAGGGAGAGACTCGAGAGAGAATGAGAGAGAGAGATAGAGAGAGAGAAAGAATATGTATCTAAATAAATTCACAACATTAGCAGAGAATACAAAATAGACAAAATTTACTAAAACCGGAGAAAGGCCGACCGGTGTAGGTAAACGCCGGACACAAACCGTGGCAACAACGCGCACTACTCCGAGCGTTTATTACCCGCACAAGCGCACCGATTACAGGACCGTAGTAACGGCACAAATTACCGCAAGGCAATACCAATAAATCCGACGTCGTAATGGATAGCACTTTATAGTACGCACAAGCACTAGAAAGAAGAGAAGCCCTGGAAGAAAGAAAATTAGCGCCAAAAAGTAGGTACCAAAACAAAAAACGCCAAAAAAATTGGGACCAAAAAACGCCCCAAACAGTAGGCTCCAAGGAAATATAACGCCAAAAGGTGGGCACTAAAAATATATTTCCTACAAGTTTGCACCAACAATCAAGCGCCGAAAAGTAGGCAGTGTTATTTCTCACTAGAAATTAGCAACCACAAGGAAAAACTCAGGAAAAATAGCCTCAGGTGTAGCTAAGATATATATAAGGTATAGCTCTCTCTCTCTCCTTTTCCTCTACGTTATATCTTATTTCTCTCTCGCGGAACGAAAATGCCCAAAACGTTGCATGGTCGTGAAATTTTACTCTTCATTCTCGACGGATAAGAAGTTTCACTTCAAAAAACATCTCTTTACGCGTATTATCGCTTCTAGTCGCTCTCTGACTGACGATTTCTGTCAACCGCTATATCTCTGACTTCGTTTGAACTCTCATTTAGGATTGTGCGCATCCTTGTCTTTCATGGGCACCCCCTATGCCGGCTTCCTGGTGGGTTGGGTCTTCTCTACTGAGAGTATGTCGTAGTGTCGATTGATTGGGCAGCTATCAGTGAGCGAAAGAAGTTCAGCATTGAAAACTATTTTTGGCCAAAAAAAAAAAAAAAAAAATTTGGTTAACTCCAAGCGGTTTTCTGGCTAATCTTTAGTTTCTGTGCAATTAAATAAAGATCTTCACGGCAGTCCATCTCTCATGACTTTCACTTTTTCTATATTTTGGACGGTTGGCTATGAAGGGTTGACGATTGATGGTTGCCGGTTGCCGGTTGGTGGTTAACAGTTTGCCAGTTTTACGATTGCCACATCTTCGGTGTTCATATTATCAGAACGGAATCGTTAGAGGCACCGGTTTGCTATTGCCTTAGATAATGTATCGGATCCTTAAACAGTTTGCTCTTTGTTGCAAGTTTTTACCTTGGTTGTAGTGGTGCCAATTCAAACACTTTATTGAACTCATTCCACTTAACTATTCGCTTAGCTCATTGTGAAATACTCAAACAACATTTCATACGCTTAGTGCTGGTCTTAAGAGTATCATCGAGATGCCGAGAAATAGTGTCACCTACGTTTCGAATGTGGATACCTAAATGTTTGCACACGCACAATACGCGTCGCTTGCTGATCGAGGGTACCCAGCTGAAGGACGTGCACTTTTTTGCTATCTGGGCAGTATCACGTCAAGTGGCTCGAGTGAAGGCATCAAAAACCGTGACTGGAAAGTCCAGCATTATTAGCCTGCCTAAGACCAGTCTAAAAAGCAACACACATTTCGCAGCGCACAAAGCTGAGAGTCTTTAATACTATTGACAAATCATATTTACTCTATGGAATGCAACAGCGGCCGTTATAAACACACTGCAAGTTTTCACTAATCCATGCCTTGGCAAAATCCTGAAAATCTTTTGGGCAAACACAATCTAAAATGTTGATCTGTGGAGAATACCTCAGAAAACCTCAGTACTTATTGAGATTTGCAAAAGAAAGTTGGCCCCGCGCTTCGTAGACAATGCGATGTCCTAACAAGAGCCGCTATTGTGTGAAATCTCCAAAGCAGCCGTGGACAAGAAAGACCGTCGAAGACTTGGAGACGACTGTTGGATTTGGAAAGGCGCGCTATGAATTTAATTTGCAATGAAGCTAAGAGTCTGGCGCAGACTAGATTAAAATGGAAGAAATTTGTTGTGGCCCTTTGTTTTGCGCTGGAGCTATAGGAAATATGTACTACTGTGGGCAAAAAGTAAGATGAATTTGGTTGTAAAATGAAAAATCTTTATTTATTCTTGTAAATCAATTTCATCCCCTTCAAAATAATCCCCTCTTGATGAAATTTACTTATGCCAACGATTTTTCCAATCCCCGGTATAGCCATCAGCACCTTCTTCGATTCAGCTTTTACCTCCTCAATCGACTCGAAACGCGTTCCCCGGAGTGGTCTCTTGAGTTTTGGGAATAGCCAGAAGTCACACCGAGCCAAATCAGGCGAATACGGTGGCTGCGGAACGATATGCGTGGAATTTTTGGCGAAATGGTCACGAAGCACGAGTGCAAGGTGAGACGGTGCATTATCGTGATGCAAAAACCAAGAGTTGTTGGCCCATAATTCTGGTCTTTTTAGACGAATTGCTTGACGTAAACGACGCATAACGCTCAAATAATATTCCTTATTAACAGTTTGGCCAGGTGGAAGGAATTCATAGTGCACCACACCTCGAAAATCGAAAAAAACTGTCATCATGACCTTTATTTTTGAACGACTTTGACGTGCTCTTTTCGGTCTGGCCTCGCCTGTAGCACGATATTCGCTTGATTGGTCGGTTATTTCAGGGTCGTAAGCATAAATCCAAGTCTCATCTCCCGTAATGATGCATTTGAGCTTGTCCTGATAGTCTGAAAGCATTGTTTCACACACATCAACGCGACGACTTTTTTCCAAGAAATTGAGAGTTTTCGGTACCAAACGAGATTTGACTTTTCGTAGGCCCAAATGGTCTTTCAAAATGGTTTTCACAGATCCTTCTGATATTCCGATCATATCAGTAAGGTCTTTAACAGTCAACCGACGATTTTTGGGCACTAACTCCTTTACTTTATTGACGTGTTGGTCATCTGTTGACGTCGATGGTCGTCCGGAGCGCTCCAAGTCATCAACACGTTCTCGACCCTCTTTGAAGTCTTTGTACCACTTATAAACAATTTGCTGCGACATGGTCGAATCACCAAATGCCTTCTGCAACATGCTAAACGTTTCCGCAGCCGAAATTTCATTCCGCAAACAAAATTAGTTTTCGTAATATTTTCCACTACCAATAATGCTTTACTTGCATACTTTCCGAAAATATTTAAAATAGCTAATAAATAACAAAAGAGAGGAAATATTTAGCATTTTTACTAAAAGTAGAAAAGTATTTTTGTGCCACCCTGCGCCTAGATACACGCATACACAAATACATATGTACTTGCATATGAGTGGAAATGTTTTTCACATTGAGGTTTGTTGACTTCCTTTTTCGGCCGCTATTGTTAAAATTCTTCAGCAATATTCTAGAATATTACAATGGATGAATTGATGGCACATGACATTTGCGCATAGTATTTATGTTGTGGTGTGAAGAGGCGAAAGTTGTGTGGTAGTAATCGGTGTGCAACAGAGAGTCAGAAGGCCTTCATAATGCTTGCAAAATAATAGGCTTAATAAAATATGCCATATTGCCATATTATTTCAATTTTTCGTACAACAATAGAGGTTTTTCCTAAGCTTGCCCACATATTTGAATGCTAGAGCCACCTACAGCCTGCCAAAAATACAAAAGCATATAACAAGAAATATGAGATGCACTAAGGCAACGACTCTGCGTATGCCCAATTATACTTAGGTCATACTTTAAAGCTTAGTAGCTTTGAATATTCACTTGAAGGCATCCGAATATTCCTGCTTCGAAGGGGAAATGATAAAAATGTTTCCGCTTCATAGGAATGTAAATTTATCGCTTCAATGCATTACCAAATTACTGCGCGCTGATGATCCAATCAGCGTCCATAAATACGCCATTCAATTAATTAATTTACCTATAAACTTCAAATTTCAAACTTTTATTATACGTCTGCGTGCAAAATCGGGTAAAAAGCGCATAGAAGTGAGCTTCGGTTTACGAAATTGCTCATTAAATTTATTCGGATGGAATTTTAGATTCATTAGCAATAAATAATAAAAAAGTGCTTTTAATTTTATATTCAAGGTAATATAAATGAAAAAAGCTACAACTCCACGCCAATGCTTTACACCTTTAACCGAGTTAGCAGATCTGCGCGAATAAGGAGCGGCAGTTGGCGAAATTTAAAAGTCGCTCCCACAATTTTAACGCGCAATAATGGGCAACTTAATAAACATTACGTATCACCACCTACAGTCCTCCCAAGCTCATCCTTCATTCCACAAGTCTCGCGGACTTCATTTCCCGCTCCGCCATTTTGCATTTCCCAGTTTCCTCTTTCAGCCAACTAAGCCACAGTGCTTTGAAATCAACTAAATTTTTGCGTCATAAAAGTACAACAACGACAAAACAGCGTATTTGAAAATGCAAACAAACTTTATGTTGATACGCAATCTGTTTCACTTGGGTGCGGCGCAACAACAATAACCCCAAAAGCAGTAAACGAAATGTATAAAAATCATTTGGCTCTGTGCACAAGTAGCGGGATTTGCTGGAGAAAATAAAAATAAAATTTAAATCTTAAATAAAAAAGTATAGTATGAAAAATCTGCACACACTCCAATTCTGATATGCCTGTGCAGACGTACTACGTGCATATATGTATGTATGTATGTGCATATTTATAATAAAATTAGATGTTACGTATACGCCACGTTCGACAAATAAAATACAGCGGGTCACGTGACCAAGAAGACATGACTGGTGGGGGCACGAGTGCTAGCGACAAAGAGACAAAAGGTGCCAGCAATAGCTGTGTACAACAACGATAGCAGTGAAGAGTAGGAGTAGATCCACATATTTCGCTGTTTATTTAATTTTGTATTCTATTGAACTGTAAAATTCTTATTGTCTAATTAAAAATTCGAAGAAGATTCAGTTTACAATTAACAAAAGTCGCATTCAAATATAGGAGAAAAAGAATAATTGTTGCACAGCAGGATACAATTTGTTCTTTCTTTATTAAATCGATAATTGGCGTTGGGTTGGCGCATGACTACCATTCGGAATTAACAGAGAGAACGTAGGTTCGAATCTCGGTGAAACACCAAAATTAAGATAAATCATTTTTTTAATAGCGGTCGTCCCTCGACAGGCAATGGTAAACCTCCATATACCTTTCTTGTTATTCATCCGAAAGACAGTAAAACCCAGAGTGTCTCTAAAAGCTTCATTATTCACAGCTTCTACAAATTCAGTCCAAGCACAATCCATTTCAGAGTCACATCAGAAAACACATCAGGATAATTATCTTCTCATTCGTAATCCATTACCAGAGAATAACTTAATAATAATGCTCTAACGTGGCGCTTTTGGAGTAGCCCCACAAACCCCCCGGTGAACAAGTAAACCATGTTGTATATATTGGGTTTTTAGGCGAGTTTTTGGGTGTTTCGCCGAGCTCTTCCTCCTATGTGTGGCGTGCGTCTTCATGTTGTTCCACAAATGAAGGGACTTACATGTCCAAGCCGACTCCGAACGGCTAATATTTTTTATGAGAAGCTTTTGCCGAGGTGACCGCTATTAGAGAAAACTTGTTCTTCATTTTGGTGTTTCACCGGGACTCGAACCTACGTTCTCCGTTTTTCCGAATGGCAGTCACGCCCCAATCCGTACGGCGGCCTCTAAAGCTCTAATGGTCAGAAAGGATTTGCGAGTGACTTTCCAATAGCACCACATTGAGGTCACCGCAACTAATAAACGGGATAGAAATGGCACTACGTTGGTGTCACTGGTAAATAACGAGTGGCTGACCAGTGGAACTACGTTGGTCTCACCGGGCGTGAATGTGTTAAGGGCAGTACTTATGTTATGCTAATAACACATGTTAATGTCTCAGCAAGCTTTGCTCTTTTACAGCCAAAATAAATAATATTACGATACATTTGACCAGTGCCTGCTACGTCTCAATATAAAATATATTTAATTTTTTCAGTTGTTTGCAACCTACCGTAGTACGCAAATGATGAGAACACAAACCAGAAATATGATCTTATGGAAGATTTATTTTATTTTATTTTTATTTTTATTTAGTTAACAATTTACTAGAACATTAACTGAACGCAGTTGTACTATACAGAATAATAAGTATAATTAGATGTATATGGATATCCAGTATAAAAAGTGGAATAAGGCAAGCAACATGATTGCATACTCGGGGAACGATATTTGTAGATAGTAAAACTCGCAAATTAAATAATTTTAAATGTTTTTGCAAATTGTTATTTAAAACACATTTTACATTACTATTAATGAACCCGGAACTCGCGTGCTCAATTATCTAAAAAACATGAAATCTACCTGACTGCTTTTTTTTAATAACTTTTTCGTCTAAGTTAGGTATATCTGGCTGATCTGAATAGATCTCACATGGACCAGTGGGGTTCGTAGTGCTACCAGTGTTGTTGTTGACATGTTGACATGAGTTTTAATAAACAGTTTGAACTTTTGTCAGCAGTAACCTTCAGAAATGAAAAGTAAGGGCAATGGCAAAGGAGGTGTGCTAGCGTACCCTTTCTTCTTCACATAAACTACACGTGTCGTTCTGGACCAATCCCATTTTGGCTGCGTGATACGGAGTCGAGACAATATCTTGTATCTACTCCAACCAATGTTTTTAAATTCCCTCCATTAGAGTGATGGAATTACGCTGGTGGTTTTCGTGTAGCAAGTTTTGAATTAGTTCTTCGTCTAGTTCCGTCTACAAAACTGAGAGTGAGGGATATATGATAAACGTACTCATACTAGGCAAGCGGATGTATGGCTTAGAAAGCTCGTCAACTCTCTCATTTCCCTCTATTACCTTGCGCACTGCTACCTAGTAAATTGTGGCCTGTCTATTCTCGCAGAGCTCGATCTTTTTGGATCTGCAGTGTTGCATGCTCTCTGAATTAGTCATTACAGTCATTATTGCTTTAATGGCAGCTTGACTATCGATGAAAATGTTTGTGGGAGTGTCGAGGGTGGTTAATTCCAACGCTTATCTAGCTGTTTTGGGTACAGCATAGACCTTAGCTTAAAATATACTACAGTAATTAGGGTGTTTGAATGACTTCCGAAGATCAGACTGCGAGCAGAAGATAGCCGTTTTTTCGGATCCATCTGCAACTGGAGTGCATGCGTGGTAATCACATTCTAAACCTTCAGGCATCTCGCCAAAGTTTACTTGTGGAATAACGTACTCTGACCTTCCGCTTATGATCTGTATGCTACTGTGACCAAAACGCCTTTCTGAGGATTTTCCAATCATTCTCAGTCTTACTGCATATTTTTTGGCTAAGGACCGTCATGTATACCAAATGTGTAAGTGGAGGAGTTAAGCAATTTTAAATATTTTCAATCAGGGTTTTCACTACGTCTGTATAATAACCTTCTTAAGAGAAGAGCGTAGGGGATTTTCGATAGATTAATTTAAGCGATTGTTATAATTATTTAAGTGCCGCTTTTTTAGTCCAAAATATAGTTTTTTCCTTCAAATGCTTGCTAATTCCACAAAAATAAATATTTTTTAAATCCCCTACGTGTTTCTCTAGTTATTCTTATCTAGATTAAGAAAAAAAAATGCTTCTTTGTTCCAGATTAAAATTTGCACCCTCTGTGCTGCGTGCCGCGGAGCTCCTTCAAGAGAAACCGTATTACAAAAATGTTTCCAATGCCGCCATTT
>JAYXIM010047180.1:0-12996 GCA_037575425.1 Anastrepha fraterculus | reverse complement strand
GAATTATGCGTGCAATCACAGAACAAAGCGGTGGACTGTTTTTCATAGGTAGATGCGCTCGGTGGTACCGACAAGACTTTTTTACCTTCACTAATTTTGGCAACCATACGATCACAAAATAATATTGCACTGGCTATTGCAACGTCTGGAATTGCGGCAACTATTTTGGATGGTGGCCGAACAGCGCATTCAGCATTGAAACTGCCGTTGAATTTGCAAAACATTGAAGCACCAACATGCAACATCAGCAAACACTCTGGAATGGGAAAAGTATGATACCTTAAACGTGTCAAATTATCATATGGGACGAAGGTACAATGTCTCACAAGAAAGTATTGGAAGCGCTTGACCGTACACTGCGAGGTTTGAGAGGAAACAGACGGATCTTCGGTAGCGCATTCATTTTATTGTCTGGTGATTTTCGACAAACACTGCCCATTATACCACTTTCAACACTCGCTGATGAACTTAATGCATGTCATATACAGAAATTGACTTTGAAAACTAACGAGCGTATACAACTACAACGATGCATCGGCTGGAAATTTTGCAAAACAGTTATTGGATATTGGAAATGGGCGAATGGCAATTGCTACATCTACACAATGTATCACCCTGCCACCAAAGTTTTTTGTGCATAAAAACTACAAAAACCATCAGTGGCTCAGTACGCGTGCTATATTAGGAGCCATAAACATACCCAGTGAAACGATAACATATAAGTCCATCGATACTGTGGAGAATCAAGACGGGGCTGTCAACTATCCCACTGAGTTATTGAAATCGCTTGATTTGCCAGACATGTCGCGCACGTTCTTAGGTCCTTGAAAATTGGCGTACCCATCATTCTTCTTCGAAACATAAATCCACCACGACTTTGCACCGGAACCAGACACTCAGTCAAGAAAATGGCGAACAATGTTATCGAGGCGATAATTTTGACTGGAAAATTCAAAGGTGAAGACGTACTTTTGCCACGTATGCCAATGATTCCGAAGATATGCCATTCGAAATCAAACGTTTACAGTTCCCGGTGCGACTCGCTTTCGCAATGGCTATTAACAAAGCACAAGGACAATCGTTACAAGTGTGTGGATTAAATTTGGAGAATCCATGCTTCTCACATGGACAACTCTATGTGGCTTGCTCACGTGTCGTACTGTACCTATCTATACCGCAGACCTGCCAGTACCGAAAATGTGCAAAGTAGCTACATTCGCTGACGATACATGCACCTTAGCTGTCGGATCAACTGAAAACGAATCCATCCGGAAACTGCAGAAGTTCATTGACGAAGTAGTCACATGGACTGAAAATTGGAACATAAAGCTAAATGAAACCAAATTAGTTCACGTGGAGTTTACTTATAAAAACATTATCTACAAAACAGTTCATATTTTGTCAGCAATAGTGGCAAATGCTAATAGTGCAAAGTATCTAGGCATGACTTTAGATGTATAGCTCAGGTGGAAAGCGCACGTGAAAATCAAAGCTGCTGAGCTGAATCTAAAGACACAAAAACTTCAATGGCTAATTGGCAGAAACTCTGAGCTATCAACTCAAAATAAACTCCTCATTTACAACCAAGTGCTAAAGCGGGTGTGAACCTATGGTCTTCAATTATGGAGCAAAGACCAACATCGACATTATACAGCACCTCCAAAATAGAGTAATCAGGGGAATCGTTAAAGCTCCCTGGTACGTGCGTAATGAAGATCTGCACAAGGATTTAAATTTAAAAACCATCTCAGACACAGCCAATCTCTGTGGAGTTAAGCATGCTGAAAAGTTAAAAAAACACATTAACGCAGAAGCTTCCGTACTAAGCGATGAAGCAACTGTAAAAATAAGATTAAAAAGAAAGAAACCTCAAGACTTAGTTGTCAATATTGTTTAAGCTCCTTCAAATTGTGAAATGAAAATTACTTATTAGACACCTAGATTACTAGGTGTAATCTTTATGGAATGTAAATACAAATTTATAACATTTCAAAAAACAAAAAAAAAAAAAACCTTTCGGAAAACCTTCTGATTTATTCGTCTACGCACCAGATGGAAAAACAAGAAATATTGTGTATCCCACGGCACTTCAATAAACCTCGAATTGAAACTAGACTTTGTAATGTCACATTTTTTTCGAAATAAACAAAATCAATAAAATGGTTTAGAATGAATGAATATTTGTGTCCTGATTTTTCTTTAAAGCTGTTTTTCTTAAATTTATTTTAGTTGTTGGCGTAGCAACGGCCGCCTGATACAGCTAGCATATATATATATATATATTATGTATCATCGAATGCATATCTGTACGTGATTTAAATAAACCCGCCATTTCATGCGCCTGACCTGTCGATTTGTACGCCCTTCATCCATTCTCTACGAAATAATTGTTTGGACAAATGGCGTCAACAAAAATAAAAGCAACTTTTAAAAACTAACTTTAGAGAGTTTCCTGCATCCCTTGCCGCTCCTCCAAATCCTACATGCTGCCGACTACTTCCTGCTCTGCAACTTTAAATAAATTCACATTTGCCGGGTTGTCAGATTAAGCCAACCATTGGAATTCACACAGAATTTTAATTCCTGCAACTCAAATTGCACTCTAGAGTGGACCAGGCGAGAGCCTTCAAGTAAATATTCAAACTCGTGCATAACTATGTAAGTATGGGTTTCATGGCAGGCTGTGAGAGCATTTACATATGCGGATATAATATACTCGTATGTAGTGGTATGTTGCAACCACTATAAATGCTACATACATAGTTTAACACTTCTTGACCAAAGGCGACCACTCGACCGCTCGTCAGTTGAGCAACTAAGTAAACATAACTCACGAGAAAGTTTCACTTAATGTACTTACCAAGACCGTAAAATGCTTGCTTCTATCTATGTATTGTATTTGCTTGGATGTGTGTACGCCAACAGCTATAGTAAGTGGAGCAATGGCTCAATATGTACAGCAGCCATGGCATGAGGCAGTAAAACAACTGAAACTTCAAAAACAAACTTCTAAGATGTAAACAGAGCAAAAAAAAAAAAAATAGAGAAATTCAGTAAGTAAGCCAGCTACATTTCGGGGCACACGTCAAGGAATGAGAACTAACTTAAGCGGCCAGCACGGCAAGCAGGCGCCACAACATGCCGCCCTAATGGCAACTTACCAAAAATTACAACCAAAAGCAAAAGCCGGTTAGAAGTGATGACCGAAAGATAGCCGACAAATGAGTGTTTTATGACTCAAGGGCCTGAAAAATGGCTGCTGCAAGGTTCTTATGTTTCAGGCAATTTCACTTAGCGCATACATCGAAGAACAAATATAAACTATGGCACATTTCAACAAACAAAACCCAATATCCGAAGTCTGTTAGTAGTTATGTGCGCGATCATAAGTGTGTGGTTGCGGTGGCAAAATGGAAGGGATAGATGGCGGTGAAAGAGGCAGCTGCTCTGAAGGATTGGTGATAGTAGAATAACTCTGTGCATATCTGACATACTGTGCTTCTGCGGTTTCAGTGGATTAAGTACAACAAACACGCATAACAGCAGTAAAATAGGCTTCGGTAGTGGTGATTATATAAGAAAACTTTGAAATATTTAACCATGCCAACTGAGGAAGCAACTTATTGCCTAAAGTGCTGTTGGGCATTGAACGACAATCTGTAATAACGTTCAAGTAAACCGCAAAGAGCTATTGTTGTTAACATTTTAAGTTTGACAGAAAAACAAGGGAAATATATACATAAATAAATTTCAAAAATTCCCTTTTTTAAAATAACGAATTTTTCCCATAAGCCGATGAACCCTTAATTCGATAATTATCTAACAAATCAATACTAGACTCACAAGTATCATATAAAAACTCGTAAATTTATAAATTCATTAACGTTACATAAATCATGGATTTTATAATTCCATATTTTACAAATTTTTCACAACCGATCTCTTTTGGTCGCACTGCGCAGTAGCCTAATAACAAGAACTAATAATATGTGAAATCCTGGTCTATGATAACAGGTACCTTACGGTGTCGATTAAAAATACGATTTTTCAGCTTTTTGATGTTGGATATACGAATTCAGTGTGCCTGAAAGTGCCTCTTTTGAAATAATGCGTGAAAACTTTCAGAGAGTCATAAGTTCATGTTTTAAATAGATTTGTATATAAAAATGGGTTGATAAAATTTTAAAAGGAAAGGAGAACATCTCAATACGAAAAAGACTGATTTTTTGCCAATGATACAAATTACAATACTCGAAGACAACTAATTTGTGCAAATTAAAGAACTGAACCATTCCTGGACAGTCTGAGGTGTAATGAATACGATACTGAAGTCTGTTTTCAGATAAATTTTTTTACTGGGTCTTATAAGTTTTTTCTGGCATGGATGTCGGTACAAAAGCTAACTTATTTGTTTAAAACGATTTCTGCGATTTGCATTAACTTTTTCTTATTTATTTATATATAAAATAAAATGTTTTGTAACTGCTTCTGTGATTTGATTGATACTGTGATCTATGCTGAAGAAAATAAGCCAAACCGGATTGAAAAATATTAATATTTAAAAAAGTTATCAAGGGTTTTTAGAAGATTAAACTTTTTAACTGCTTGTTTTGCTCGAAAACTTGTTTTCGCACGTAAGGTACCGTTTTCTGCTAATGACCAGAGTCACATATTAAAAAATTGATAATATCATATGTATATTCATAAGATCATGAATTCACAATTTCAAAAATTTTTATGAGTTCGTGAATATTTAAGTTCATTAGTACATTTATTAGTTCGTAAGTTCACTAATTGTTTAATCAAAAAATCGTAATTTCATAAATTCATTATTGCAAAGATTGATAAGTTCGCAAAGTCCCAATTCATTAACTTATAAACTCATCCACTCATAAATCAATAATTTCGAAAATACATAAATTAACAATTTCGCAAATTCACAAAATCATAGATAACTAAATTCATAAACTCATGCACTCATAATTTCAAAAATGCATACCTATATAATTAAAAAATTAAATTATTATTAAATTAAAAAATTCATAAATTGATAAACTCCTAAAATCGCAGATTAACAAATTCATAAAATCATCATAAATCGCCATACATTTTTAAATTCGAAAATTCATAAGTTCAGGATTTCAAAAATTTATGAATTCATACATTCATAAACTCATAATTTCAATAATACAAAAATTCATAAATTCGGAAATTCGTAAACTCACAAATTCACAAATTCACAAATTCGGAAATTCACAAATTCACTAATTCGTAAACTCATGAACTCTTAGATTCATATATTTATCAATACGTAAATTTAAAAATTCTTTATGCCATAAATTTGCAAGTTCATAAATTCATAATTTTAAAATTTCATAAATCCGTAAATTCAAATATTAATTAAATCGTAGATTGACATATTCATAAATTCACAAATTTTTAAATTCATATATCATAAATAAAAATATTACCAGATTCATTAAATCATAAATTCGTCTGTTCATTATTTTACTAAATTTATATTTTAATTATTTCTTTAAGTACACAAATTCTTAAATTCGTTAATTCACAAATTATTAAAATTCATTAGGTCACAACTTCACAACTTCATAAATTCATAAAATAATATATGCTTAAATTGACAAGTTCGTAAGTTCATTAATTCATTAATCAAAAAACTCTTAAGTTTATAAATTCACAAATTCATAAAGTCACAAATTCATTCATTTATAAATTCATAAGATCATAAATTTACAAATCCAAAGATTCATAAATTCTCAAAATAAGGATTCATAAATTCCTAAAATAAAGATTCATAAATTCGTAATTTCAAAATTTCAAAATTACATAAATTCATAAATTTAAAATTTCAAAAATTTATAAATTGTTAGGTTAAAAATGTCATAAATTCATAAATTTGAAAGTTCATCAATTAACTTTTTTAATCTATTGGTTCATAGATTCATAGATTTTTGATTGCAGATTCAAAGGCATTTAAATTCATAAATACGTAAATTCTTATAATCGTAACTCGTAAGTTTTCTGTGGACCACTTAAGTATCTATGCCTTTCCTTTTCGTTTTGTCCTATGCGCGCCACGGTTTTCTCATCTCTGGTAATTGGCTGTGTTTCTAGTCGAATTCTCTTGCGGCTAGCCGCAAATACATCCTCTTCAATCAGTTTTTGTGTGTACAGCCAACAATTGTTTGAACAATTAAAAGCTTTTTAGCCGAACCGCACATACATACATACTTACACATACTCTCCTTCACTTTCCAAATGCATCACGAGCCAAAAGAAGGATCTTAAAACGCCTATAAAGAATTGGAAATTTTTTTTTCAACACACTCACTCACAGTTCTCTCATCCGGAATTCAATTATTTTTCGAACACTCGACCTTTCATAAATATGTACGTATGTGTGTACCTACATATGTATCCATACACAAATGCAGAGTTCTTGCGAATAGCCTAACGTGAGGTGAGCTGTGTTATGATTCGAGTAAAACTGAACTATGACTGGTCATTAAAGTCGAAGTGTCAAAAAATTTAAACACACATAGGAAGGACTGAAAACACAACACATATACATTTCTGTACTCGAAATGTGATTGGAAATGATTTGACCTGAAAGGCAGCATTCGCATTCAATTAACGCGCATCTACGGTTACGTACCTACATATATGTAGTGAAAATCGTCTGCACCACTGCCATCCAGCTAGAAGTCAATGCCACAAATGTGAGCCGATTTTCCTATTGTTATGCAGTTGAGCCCGAATGGAGCAGGATAAAAGCAGTAGCTAAACGACAAGCCAAGTTAAATTAAGGAGTAGTGCTGCATATTTTCCACAACTTCCCTCAAAGCACAAGGCATTCCAATTACTACTCCTGCTACCTGCCACAGACACGGAGATATATGCAAGAGCTGTGCCTATTTCGACCACATGTACGCGAGATCTTACATAATGTGCAATGAAGCATAGAATGACTGTGTAGCCGAAACACAAAAAGCTTTCAACATTTAGGTGGAGTGAATGAATGAGGAAGTATCGGCTTTTGCATGGTGTTACACCACTTTAATGATTGTGATGTGGTAAGCAGGAAAATTTGTGTTTGTGAGCGAGTTTTCCAGGACAATTGAAATATATGACAAAAGCCAAAAGTTGCAGCAGCAGCAAACCGCAAACAATCATGGTGAATGAAGCAGACAAACAAACACCAACAGCATGTTTACACAAATAACAACAATAGCAACCAAAACAGCAGTTGCAGTAGTATGTAATTGCGGGCAGTGGGTAGTGATCTATGGTGAGCAGGACATTTACTACTAAAGGTGGGTTATTGCCGGTTTTTCCTGAATGAAACCACTATTACAAAGAATACAAATAAATGCTAAAAAAAAACAAATAAATTCACAAATGGAAAAATTCTTGAATAAGAAATTCTGAAAGCAGTTCTTAAGGGAGTATTCTAGTCTAGAAATTTGAAAAAATCGAAAATTTTTTTTTTTCAAAATTTGATAGTCTAACTATTCAAAAATATCTCCCTAAAAGGATTTTTCAAAATTCGACTTATTTTCGAAGCTACAACTATTTTAGTGACGCGACAGCTTGACTGGTTGGAGCGGACGCCGAACTTCAAAAGTGTTTTTCTCGAAACTACTTCGTTCGATACGGTCGGCACGATATCCTCAATTTTTTGAGTAGCCGCCATTTTATGGAACAATCTTTTTTCCCCGTTTTTTCTGGTTCATACGATAATGACATTCATATTAATTAAGAATTTGTATTTTTTTTTTTTTGTCAGATGACCACAAGGGTAGAAATCGTGACGACGGGGACACTGCCTTTTTTTCCACTTCAAGGACGCATAACTCCATGAAAATTCATTTTTTTTTTTTTCAAATTTATTTTGTGTGCTCCTAATATATGAATAAATAAATGATAAAAAAATGTAGCGTAAAAATATCAATAGCTTTTTTTTTATTCATCGTCAAAAAATGCTCGAAATTCGGGCCTCTAGACTAGAATACCCCCTTAACAGGAAACCAATTTTGCGTGAAAATACTAAAAATGTCTACGAGGCGGTGAACGAAACATCGACGAGCATTTAAGGTAAAATATTATACTTTCTGGTAGGTATTTGTCCCACTACGCTATTGAGCGGCTGATTCTAAAAGTTGAAACTGAAAGGAAATAGGAAGACCTGATCCCATCAACTGAAGAGCACGCTTAACTGACAAATGTGTAAAACCATTACGCGCCCGGTACAATATTTAATATTACATATTTCCATAAGATATTCAATTACCGTAAGAAATCTACATAGAAAATCCAGTAAATTAAAGCCTTAAACCCAATATTTGAATTGAGGAATTGAATACTGCATCTACTTCTGTGATAAAAATGTTAAGCTGCGCTATGAAGACAAACAAACTTCAATTAGCGCAAAACTTAGGCCATAGAACCTTACAATGGCTTGGCTGCGTAAAAACTGGGATTTCACTCCATTATAAATACTATTATTTGATCCGGTTAAGGGATACATTTTGTATCAGTCGTCTTGAGTCGACTAAGTAGTTGAGACGTAAAATAAAGTTACGTTGCTGAGATAAGTTCTGAAACTCGCGAAATTAAAAAATTTACCGAAGTAAGTAGACAGAAGAAAGTTGGCGGAAAGGTATACCTCAAAGCCAGTTGAAGATGCAATTTGATTAAAATTTTGTTCCATATTTAATAGTGATTAGCTCGGCGTGGTTGTGGGAGCCTTGTATTGTGGAGGTACTACCGGAGCTTCGGAGTGAGCTCGTTTTTCGCTTTATTTATTTATGTTTTGGAGAATAAGTTCATAGCTTTTTTATATTTTCTTTTTTTTACAGCGATTTGTTTGCAGTTTGGCAAAGAGTAAGTACTCATTCGATAGAACTCTTTATGCTCTGCTAAACTATGTTAAATGTATTTTTGAGTTATTCAATGCTTTATTAGCTTTAAGGCTTAGAAATGGAATACCCACGAGGCAAAAGTCAACATTTTTAACACCTGCTCTTCTTTGCTTTTCATCGAGGTTAAAAAGCAGCCAAAGCAGACCGGAACGTTTGCAACGTGTATAAATAGGCGAGTCTACAGCACCGAAATGTTTTGCAAAGTTCAAAAATTACGACTTTGACGTGGATGACACGTCCCGCTGCGGAAGACCTTCTGAATTCGATGAAGAACGTCTCAAATCACTTTTTAAAGAAAACGACCGCCAAACCAGTCATGAATTGGCGGAAAAAATTAACTGTGATCATAAAAGGACTCTAAATCATCTTCACTCAATGGGACTTACCGAAAAATAGGGAGCATACGTGCCTCACGAGCTCAACGAAAAAACAAAGAAAGTCGCCTTCAAATTAATTCTCAGTACCAAATCGACACGGGAGATGTGAAATGGGGCCTATACATCATATATGAAGCAAGGAAAGAAGTGGATGGCTCCAGAAGGTACACCAAAGCCGAGAGTCAAGCCGGATCTTCATCCAAAGAGGAGCATGATATGTGTTTGCTAGGACTGGGAGGGTATGGTGCACTCGGAAATGCTCGAAAAGAATGCCACGGTCAACAAGAAGTACTACATTGCCCAGCTACAGCGTGTGAATGAGGCTATTCGACTGCAAAAACCTGATCGACATGGTTAAACCATGCTCTTTTACGACAACGCCAGGCCCCATGTTGCACAAGTCGTCAATGCCGCTCTCCAAGAACTTGAATGGGAGGTCCTTCAGCATACCCCGCATTCTCCGGACTTTGCACCGACCGATTACCATCTTTTCCTCCCCTGTCAAACCATATGAAGGGTGTTACCTTCGATAACAAAGAGGTTCTTAAAAATTTACCTAGCAACTTGCTTGACACTAGACCAGGCGATTTTTGGCGGAACGGCATCAACAAATTGGTCGAGAGGGGAGAAGAGGTTGTAAACAGTAACGGCGAATATAAAATTGATTAACTTAATGATACAATTACTGTTTTTTGTTAAAATAAATGTCTTCGGTAAAACGCTATGAACTTATTCCACAACCTAATAGAGACTTGGAGTTTCGTCATAAAAAAATTAAACTGTTGCTGAATAGGCAGATCATTTATATATAAAGAAACGTTGACGACCTAACCGGACGAAGTCCAAGAAAAAATACTTCTCCAAAGTGAGATCAAAAACTCAAAGGAGCGCAAATATGGACGATCAAGCAATTATCAAGGGAAGATCGACTGATTTGGAGCCGATTAGCTCCACAACTTGTGCAGAAATTAACACAATGTGACTCCATTGTGTGAAGCCATTATCGCTAATGGCGGTGACTATAAAATTTATTGCGTATAGTATTTTAAATATTATAAGCCAGTGCAATGCAGTTTGTTAAAATCAAATTAGTCAAAGAGTTTCTAAGTTATGGCGATCACGCGTATGTTAGGCAGACTGTATAGTAGGCCGGGTCAATTTGTGGGGAGGCAAAAAAATCGCCCATTGCTCTGTGAAAATCATATTCTAGGGATCAAAATAAGAAACTTTGCCGAAGGAACCATACCTCTAAAACGAGTTCTGATGTCGCCCAATTTGGGTCGAACTTTTTAGTTTCTTTTCTATAACTCACTTAAATTAATATTTTCATTTACATATGTTCTGACTAAATAAATTTCTTAAGAGAAAAAATAGATATTATTATAAATAAATAAAAATAAAGAGAAAACATAGCCATTTAGCTGATTTTTTCATGTAAAGGCCAAAAATGGGACATCCCCCAAATTGGGGACATCAGAATTCGTTTTAGAGGTATGGTTCCTTCGGCAAAGTTTCTTATTTTGATCCCTTAAATACGATTTTCACAGAGTAATGAGCGACCCGCCCTACTGTATAGGTATTTAGGTGCACTTATCAATTTAATGTAAGTTATTTGAGAGTCACAGAAATCTGTTCGGCAAATGAAATGTTAAATAACAGCGCAACTTTCTACAAAATTACAGGGGAAAGAAAAATTTAACAAATGACGAGGTTTATACTTTTCGATACAAAAGAAAACCTAATGAAAAATATGTGTGTATTTTATTTATAACTGAACTGAATTAATCTCGAACCACTAGATGGATGGACCATCCTGTATATGTGGTATAGTCATAGATGTGTAAATACGGAAACTGTGCTATCGGAAACATAAAATATAAAAAATTCAATTAAAATATGCGGAATATTTATTACGAAAACATGATTTTTAACCACCCACTGGCGTTTCATTATAAAATATGAAAAGAATAGCACATAAAGCAAAAATAGCAATTCTTTGTTGGTCGCCTTTTTATGTGCAGCACTGTATTTGATTTACGAAAAAAATGACAGTGACTACATGTGTACATTCTGGCCCACAGTAGCAGCCATAGGTGCAACAACCGCATCGGTCTCCGAAACTGTCAACATCATCATAAGCAATAATAGCGTTTGACGTGATGCAAGTTGCTAGCAACAATGAGTGGGGTGTGGCGTCCAAAAAACAATGTCATGGTGGGTACGTAACAAAGCAGGCACAATAACAATGCAACACTGCAATGCTGCCACCAACCGATAGCAATAACAATAATAATGGGGCACAATGAACAATCATTGCAGTGGCAACCGATAACATTCAGGTAGACAATTTAGTCAGACGGCAGTGGCGGCGGTGATGTCATGCAACACAATATAAACCTATAAAACCACAGCCATAAGTAAGCAGGCGCGCGCGCGCAGTTGTCATGAGGCGCGCGCGTGGCATGTACTTCGAACGCTGAACGCACAGGTGTGTCGCAGACCAGCAAATGTTGCATGTTCTGACAAAGTTCCAATCTACAATACAACTCCGTAATGTTGCGCTAGAATTTTTGAACCAAACTACAGTGGAATCTGGGGACCTATGCATGTACATGGGCGCGCACACACATATGTACACATACATGCATATGTATTAGTAGCAGCATTAGACAATGTTGCTGTTGCGCCGCAACTTGGCACTTTTGTGGCAGCTTTACTAAACTGACAAAACTTTTCAATGTGGCATGCTACACAAACCCATACACACACACACACACATGCTAACACGAAGTCGGGCTAATACGCTCTCAATGCTAGAATTTTTGTATTGAGTCTGCTGACTGCATATGTGTGGATACAAATTCTGTGTGTGTATGTGTGTGTGCACTATTTGTATGTTCGCTATGCCACATGTGGCATATGGCATGTGGCACAAAGTTTGAGCGACACTTTTCTAATTGAAAATTAAAACTTATTGTCATTGAGTTCGTGCGCGCATGTAATCGTGCCTGAGGGTTAGCGTCATACCAATGCGTTGCAAGTGCATTGCTTGCCACCTAATTAGCAGCAAATTGCAAAGGTGCGTGTACGGTCGTTTGCTAATCTTTTGATTGCATTTGGCGAAAACTGGGGATGAAGCACAAAAATGAACTGTACATATACGGTTTCCTCACTGGGGCAATGGGATATACATCCATATTTTTTATAACGGACGTTGCGAAAGCTAACTGGCCATACACATCCACATACATCTCCAAAGGCTACCTCGCTTCCGCATTGCAGCATTTAAAACAGGAAGGCTCCGCATAGCTTGATCTGCGTTTCACTGCTAAGAAAAATATGAGCAAAACGAAAATAAACCAATATATAATATATACATATATATTCTAAGCGTCGGCTATGAAGCCTCTTCACTTCATACATCAGAAATGTTTATCATCTGATTCTGATCAAATTTTCTGTGTCTGGAATCGCCTACATGGCTGTTCTGATTTGTTTACGTTTGTTGCCAAATTATTTTAGAAAAACTCATTTAAATAGGCAAAACAACATAATACTATTTGAAACAAAATAATTTTGCTGTTATTACTATTTTTAAATCCAATTAAAAAAGGTTTTCGTATACAGGGTTGCCGGGAAAGTCGTTGCAGATTCTTAATGAATTTATTATTTAACCA
>JAYXIM010047179.1:0-10237 GCA_037575425.1 Anastrepha fraterculus | reverse complement strand
GCCGGCATGCCGTACGTCCGAGCACTTCAACAACAGACGAAAAAATTAATGGAGTGAAGAAAATGGTATTGGCCAATCGTCGAATCAACGTTAGAGAAGTTGCTGATGACCTAGACATATCGATTGTCTCGTGCCATTCAATTTTTTTTTTCAATAATTTGATCATGCGACGGGTCGCCGCAAAATTCTTACCAAAACTACTCAATTTCGACCAAAAGCAGCATCGCATGAACATTGGTAATGAGATGTTGGACTCTGTCGGCGACGACCCAAATTTGATCCAGAGGGTTATAACTAGTGACGAATCGTGGGTTTATGGTTACGACGTGGAAGCTGCCGCACGAACCAAGATCGAAAAAAGGCGCGCGAAGTTCGTTCGAACGTAAAAGTTTTGCTTACCGTTTTTTTCGATTGCAGGGACGTTGTGTACCATGAGTTCTTGCCACAGGGTTATAACGGTCAATAAGGAAGATTACCTGCAAGTTATGCGCAATTTGCGCGAAGCAATCCGCCAGAAACGCCCGAATTTGTAGAAGAACAAAAATTGACTCTTGCATCACGATAACGCCCCTACTCACACATCATTGCTTTGGCCTTTTTAGCCATAAACAACACACTAATGATGCCACAGCCACCGTATTCTCCAGATCTGGCCCTCTGTGACTTTTTCTTGTTCCAGAAACTGAAGAGGCCCATGAAAGGACGACGCTACGCTACGATTGACGAGGTAAAGACGGCTTCGATGGAGGAGCTGAACAAGTTAAAAAAAAGATTGTTTGAAGTGATGCAAAGATTAAAAAATAGGTTGGCACAAGTGCATAAGATCTCATGGGGATTACTTTGAAGGGTACAAAATAAATATTAATGAGTAAATAAATAATTTTTGAAAACACACAAAATTCGCGATACTTTTTGAACACACCTCGTACAAACGAAAATTACACCGGTAGTTTTGCTGAAGCGGCTTCATTAAAAACGAATTTCAAACAAAATTCACAGCTCTAACTTGCTCCATACTTTTTGTTTTTGTGCTAATGTTTGTATGTATGTATGCAATGTAACTGCAGCTAAGCAAAGTAGCGAGTTTGCACGGTTGTTGCAAGTAACTAATTAACATGAAACATAATTTTGTAGTTATTTTCAGCGAATTGAAATTTCATGAGCGTATGGGTAATGAAATGAGAAAAATGCTCAACATAATAGAAATTGAGCGTGTGTACTTATGAAATTGGTATCAATTTGCATGGTGTAAGTGCGATTGTAGTTATAGGTGTTGTGTGATTTTAAAAGTAATTGTAGATGTAATTGAAGCTGTAATTATTATTGTAATTGCATTATAACTTTAAGTGTAATACTAACATTAGTTATCATTTAATCGATTCTATTTGTATTTACAATTGTTGTTTAATTGTAATTTGAAATGTAATTATAATTGTAATGCATAGTTCTCACTGTAATTATAATTGTAATGCATAGTTCTCACTGTAATTAGAATTTTAGTTCTAATTGTAGTTGTAATTGTAATTGTAATTGTAACTTTTAGTTGTATTTTATTAAAATTGGAAATGTAATCATATCAATCATTGTACTTATAATTGTGATTGTAATTATAACTGTTTGTGGAATTATTATTTCAATTGCATTTGTGATGGTAATTATAATTGTAACTGTTGTTGTAATTGTAATGTTAATTGCGATTGCCGCTCGAAGTGTAATTGCATAAGTAATTCTAGTTGTAGTTAAAACTTTGAATGTTGTTGCTTTTTTAATTCTAACTGTAATTATTGTCTTAACTGTGATTGTACTAATAACTTCGATGTTAATTGTAATAGTATTTATAATTGTAATTACAATTGTTATTTCAATGAAATTGTAATTAGAATTGTAATTGCCCTTGTAATTCTAATTATTGTATTATTGGCAATTGTATATGGTAATGTGATTACAATTGCATCTGGTAACAGTAATTATAATTACAATTATAAATTGTGCGTTTGGAAACAAGTGTCTTGGCTACTAAACGTAAGAGAATGGACAGGATTAAGGACTACTGCAGTTGGTTGAAGGAGCAAGAATCAGAGACAATAACCATAATACGAGGGGTGCCTTTTATATTTCGGGATTAGAGAACAAAAACAAATTTTAATCATCGAATATCACTTTATTGTTTCTCAAAATATTCTCCATGAAGATCTATACACTTTTGCCACTCTGAATGAGGTACCTCCAAAACATGCATTCTGAATGCCGCAACCGCTTCTTCAGGTCTCGAAAAACGTTGACCTCTCAGTTTGTTTTTTACGTACGGGAATAAAAAGAACCCATTCGGTGCCAAGTCAGGACTATACGGCGGATAACCCATTAATTCGATGTTTTGGGTGCTCAAAAATGCAGCTGTTTGAGCCGATGTCTGAGAGCTCGCATTGTCCTGGTGAAGAGTGATCCGTCTTTGGGCGATTGGTTTTCCTAATTTCTTGGAAGACAACTGGCAAACAAATGGTTGTGTACCACTCAGAATTTGCTGTTCTGCGTTGTTCTAGTGGTACGGTTGCGACATGTCCAGTTTTTTCGAAAAAACAGGCGACCATTTGTTTGGAAGTGCTTCGTGCGCGAACAACTTTTGTTGGATTTGGCTCATCTTGAAACACCCATACAGTCGACTGCTGTTTACTTTCGGGCTCATACGCGTAAATCCATGATTCATCACCTCTCACGATGTCATAGACGTGTTTCGAAGCCCCGCGATCGTATTTTTTGAGCATTTCCTTCGACCAATCGATACGAGCCTTTTTTTGAGCGATTGACAAATTGTGTGGGATCCAACGCGAAAAGATTTTTTTGACAGTCAAATGTTTATGCAATATTGAATATATGCTGGTCCCACTTATGCCTAAGATTGTCTCAATGTCACGATAGGTCACATGACGATCTTGCAATATCAGTTCGCGCACAGCATCAATGGTTTTCGGAACAACAACTGATTTTGGACGACCTTCACGAAATTCGTCTTGGAGTGAACTACGACCACGATTGAATTCACCATACCATCGATAAACACTGGTCCTTGATGGAGCTTCATCGCCAAAAAATGCATTAAGTTCATCCATGCAATGTTGCTGAGTTAATCCACGTCGAAAGTTGTAAAAAATAATCGCACGAAAATGTTCACGATTTAGTTCCATTTTTGGACCGAGATGAATCTTTTAAGTTACTGTAAACAACACAAATGGCGCTGATGTTTCAAAATGTTCTGAGTGCGTAAAAGCCAAAAAATGTCAAACTTTGCGATACAGCTGTCAGTTGCCAGATTGCAACACCAGGGTTGCCAAATCCCGAAATATAAAAGGCACCCTTCTTTTTATATCTAATATTTTATAGTGTTTTTAAAAGGAAGCAAGAATAAATAATTATTTATCATATGTGTAAACAATTTATTTCTGGGATCGCTTACATTCTGCATTAAAAATTTGCAAATAAAGAAGAATGATACCCAAATAAATGACTTTAACCTCCTGGCACTGAAATATGATTGAAATGAGTTAACTATTTAGTATTCGTTATATATTTTTGATTGAGCAAAAATTTTAATTAAATATTATGACCATGAAATGCTGCAATGCAAAATAAAATACCTCTGCACAGATGTTCGTCATAATTGCTTCTAGAATACGCGTGCAGGATTAATATTTCGCTTACATTACCTTTAATCGAAATCATTAAAAAAATCATAAATTCATGGAAATTTAATTGTTCTGAAATATGTACGCCTACAAGCAAATGTGCGTATACATACTCGTAAACTTGTGCATGTGCGATAATATTTATCTTAGCTTGTGCACCACTTCAATTCCATCTATTTGAAAACTCGATGATAAATTTTAAATCAATCAGGGAAATCCAGTGGCGGTAGCGGCAATGTAGAGAATCTTCCAAATGTTCACATATACATGCATGCATACATAGTCATATGCCTATACTCGTATGTATGTCTATATTGGTGGCTCAGCACTGTCACCAGCAGAATCGCAGCCATGCCACAAATATTATTTGTTGCCACACCACCTAAGTGACAGAACAGAGGAGATCAGATTCTTGGCGCTTGAGTAGAAAACCACTACAAAAATTGCATTTAGTGCGGCCACAAATTGCAATGCGCATCCACACACAGATCTGACTGCACTTGCACTTGAAAAAGCATAAACGCATATTCACACATCCTCATACCCATATACTAAATGCGTATGTGTGTTTGTGAGTGGTAATAGTTGTGCAAAACGCATTAGTAGCGACTTGTGAGCACTTACGCCTCCCACGTCATGCAACCGCAGAAGAACACTTCGAGCAGGCAAAAGGATTAGTGGCAGCAATGCGGTTTGCCAAGAAGCGTCTGGATAAATGTACGATGCTTGTTGAAGCACACACCGATGCAGAATAATAAAGAGAAAAAATTCAGTTTGCCAGTTAGTCAGCCAGCCAGTCAACCCATCAGCCGATACGTCGGCCCAGGCCTTGGGTTGGTGAGTAAGCAAATGAAATTGTGTATGTTTGCAATGCGCGAAAATATGCCACTTGACGCTGCAATTTGGCACTTGCAACATGCAACTTTGGCGGTCGCCGGCAACACAAGGACACACTTACGTGCCGTAGAAGTAGAGGTGATAGGAAGCGGGTGGTTGTCGAAGAGATGTATGTAGTTGCGTCCCGCAATTTTCGAATAGCGCAGGAGAAGCCAGAACGGCAGTGACGTTATATGTACATACACATACGTGCATATGTTCACACCGCTGTCCTGCTTTAGCAATGCACATCCATATGTTTACATACATATATCGTAGAGTTATTTGTGCGCTGGCTTGTGTACTCCAATTGGTGCCAGAATTATTCAGCTATAAATTTTAGCGAAGCGCGCAAGCGGCAAATATGCATGCATATCGTTCAAATCACGTTAGCCATGCTGATAGATATAAGCACCAACAACAGCTTGTTTAATAATAACAACAACAATAGTTGCATTGCAGATATTTGTGGCGGAAATGGCGAAACGAACGATTTAGAGTAAATCCACTTGGCATTTCAATCAGATTGATGTGTGTAATACTGAAAATCTATTTCACGCTCAACCTGACTGAATTGAATCTCTGCATGTATTAGTAATATAAATATGTTGTTGTAAATACTACGTAGTATGTGCACGCACAGTGTTTAGTGTGCACGAGTATCAGTGTTTTTTCTGTGTCATACTTTGGTTCACTCAAATCATCGACTTGGCAACATGTCCATGCAACTGAATATATTTTTTAGTATACACATAGACTTTTCTACATTCATTTAAAGGGTATTCCTTTAAGAAAAAGTTTTTAAAAGAAACTCTATGAAAAGATATGATATTTTTATCTTATTTGAAACTTTAATGGAAATAATGAAGATATTGCAAAGTGAGTATAAAAAAATATTTTTGTCAGTTTTAATTCCGAAATATTTACGAACAGACTCGCCTACTAATTTTGATTACCCAAGTTTTTTTAAGATAAAAAACTATAGGATAAGTTTAGCAGCACTCGGACACTATTCGCTTTGTGCACTTAAAATAAAAAAATCGTCATATTGAAAACGTCTTCAGAACTAATAGCTGTATTTTTTCATAAAAAAAAAAAAATAAATTAATAATTGGCGCGTACACTTCTGTTAGGTGTTTGGCCGGGCTCCTCCTCCTATTTGTGGTGTGCGTCTTGATGTTGGTCCACAAATGGAGGGACCTACAGTTTTAAGCCGACTCCGAACGGCAGATATTTTTATGAGGAGCTTTTTCATGGCAGAAATACACTCGGAGGTTTGCCATTACCTGCCGAGGGGCGACTGCTATTAGAAAAATGTTTTTTATTAATTTTGCTTTCACCGAGATTCGAACCAACG
Organism: Anastrepha fraterculus; assembly: GCA_037575425.1. Lineage (NCBI taxonomy): Eukaryota > Metazoa > Arthropoda > Insecta > Diptera > Tephritidae > Anastrepha > Anastrepha fraterculus. Next base: position 4,324 of record JAYXIM010047179.1, on the reverse strand, counting down.
ATCTCTCTGTGAATTCCGAATGGTAATCACGCACCTACCCATTCGGCTACGGCGGCCGCATTTTTTCATATTCAAACGTAAAACACCTTCGAAATTTAATTTGTACCAAACGAAAATTAATTCGCTCATTGATGCCCGAGTTTAGTAATTTTGGGTTTTTGGTTAGCACAAGTTGTGTATATAAAGCGATTTTTGTGTAAATATTTATTTATTTAATTCTGCCTATGAAGAGGTGACCTATACACTAACGCAATTAGATAAATTAAAACAAATAATTCAGTTTCCATTTTTAATAAATAAAAAACTAATTAAAATTATTACACAATCGGGACAATCACTTAATACCTTCATTCTTTGCATAATTGGAATGAAGAACCAATCGATTATTTCAAAGACTGTGAGGGGAGATATGAACTTGAAAGCGATTTGACAACTCATTGCCGTTAAGGTTGCCATTGATAACATTATAAACAAAAATTAATGTGAAGTAGATTCTTCTATCAGGCAATGTTTGTAGGCCTAACAATTTCCATCTGCCAATAAAATGAGGAGGACCATTTTGCCAATCAATCTTATTAAAAACGAATTTTTTTGGTTTTTCGATATTTTAGTGTGAACTTCTTAGTATCGACTCCACTACGAGTAAGCAGTAATTTAAGAGAAATTTTGATTTAATTTATCACAAATAATTCATGAAAGTGAATGACCGAGTCCTGAATCCAAATTTACTACTGGATTCAATTACTGTTACACAGCCTGTCCGAAAACTGGAAATTACTAAACAAAGAAAGTTCTAGTCTCTGTTTTTTATTGCGAATTTATGTATTTTAGTTTTTATTTTGGATTTTGCTTAATACAAAACCTTTCCGTGTGGATTTTCATAATAGAATTTTACGTCTGCTCTTACGGAATTTCAGAAAAAAACCCGGACTTTCTTATATCACGATAACTTTTAATTTGTCCAAGTCCACTTTAGATGATCGAGTGTCAGATTAAATAGTGGAAGATAAAAATAAACTGGTCTTGAACCTTTCGTATCTGCAAAAGGCGAGAAGCAAATTATAAAATCGATAGCACAATTGCAGTTTTCCATTAGTGGGGATAAATTCTTTACTAGTGTACAGAAGATTATCGGAGATAGCGGAAGAGTAAGTAGATTAAAAACCAAGTGAAACTGGGCGCAAATTATTTTTCAGCAGAAATCTAGCAGGTTTTTAGAGAAGTCATGTATTTCCAAAACCAAAGCCGTCGATAGGAGAGAAGGAGAGAGGTGATATGGGAATAAGCTTTCAGAACTCAAAGAAAATCTCAAAAACACAGGGCAGTAAGTAGTTATGGAGGAACATTCGAATATACATATTTAATTCATGTAACATATGGTATAATATTACTGGAGAGCTAGCGAGCGTCGATTTTAAAGACCGAACCGAACCGAGCAATTTCAGCCGAAATCGAATCAAACATTTTAAAGGATACAAGTGGAAAACAAGCAATAATGTTTTAAAAAGTCCAATATTTTTATTCATAAAAAGGCATAAGAAGATATGTAAATTTCAATCAAATTCAATTCAGTTCATATCGTGTACTTAGTTTTGGAGAAATAAAAGGAAACAAACTTATGAGTCATGTACTCAAAACACTAAAATATAATAATCATTTAATACCCATAGTTGAATAATTTTATATTGTAATGTAAAAGCATTAGCTTCTAGGCATTTTCCCTTGCTGGTGGCACCGTCTATCGGTGTATAGCTTAGCTGCAGCACCTACACAATTGCTAACTCAATGGAGGAGCAAATGATATTTCAAAGCAATAAAAATATTACGAAGTGAAAATATGTATGAAATTATCTGAGCTAAAGGCCTAGTTGCTCCATCTCCTAACACAAATAGATTATAAGAATTGTATTGGAAGCTAATTTTATATAATATAAATAAATAAAATCAAACAGACTTAAAAAATTTGGATTTTGTTACCAGTATTCAAAACATGTTACAAAAACTAAAAGTTGATAAAAAAGTATTCATAAAATGTTCACATAAATGTTCGGCCAAAGTTCTTTCCTTTTTAGTCCGAAGCCGAACCGAAACCGAACTTCGAAGTCTAAGCCGAAGCCGGTATTCGATCGTTCTGCAATTAAAGAACAACTTGTAGTAAAGAGGTTTTGAGTAACTTAGAAGGCGATGAGTTAAAAACCATTGGTTCCAACTCATGAATTTTCGTAAAGAACTTCCATATACGAGGGGTGCCTTTTATTTGGCAGGATTTGGCAACCCTGGTGTTGCAATCTGGCAACTGACAGCTGTATCGCAAAGTTTGACATTTTTTGGCTTTTACGTACTCAGAACGTTTTGAAATACCAGCGCTATTTGTGTTGTTTACAGTAACTTAAAAGATTCATCTCGGTCCAAAAATGGAATTAAATCGTGAACATTTTCGTGCGACTATTTTTTACAACTTTCGATGTGGATTAACTCAGCAACATTGCATGGATGAACTTAATTCATTTTTTGGCGATGAAGCTCCATCAAGGACCAGTGTTTATCGATGGTATGGTGAATTCAATTGTGGTCGTAGTTCACTCCAACACGAATTGCGTGAAGGTCGTCCAAAATCAGTTGTTGTTCTGAAAACCATTGATGCTGTGCGTGAACTGATATTGCAAGATCGTCATGTGACCTATCGTGAGATTGAGACAATCTTAGGCATTAGTGGGACCAGCATACATTCAATATTGCATAAACATTTGACTGTCAAAAAAATGTGTTCGCGTTGGATCCCACACAATTTGTCAATCGCTCAAAAAAAGGCTCGTATCGATTGGTCGAAGGAAATGCTCAAAAAATACGATCGCGGGGCTTCGAAACACGTCTATGACATCGTGACATAATGACGTGATGAATCATGGATTTACGCGTATGAGTCCGAAAGTAAACAGCAGTCGACTGTATGGGTGTTTCAAGATGAGGCATATCCAACAAAAGTTGTTCGCGCACGAAGCACTTCCAAGCAAATGGTCGCTTGTTTTTTCGAAAAAACTGGACATGTCGCAACCGTACCACTAGAACAACGCAGTACAGTAAATTCTGAGTGGTACACAACCATTTGTTTTCCAGTTGTCTTCCACGAAATTAGGAAAACCAATCGCCAAAGACGGATCACTCTTCACCAGGACAATGCGAGCTCTCACACATCGGCTCAAACAACTGCATTTTTGAGCACCCAAAACATCGAATTAATGGGTCATCCGCCGTATAGTCCTGACTTGGCACCGAATGGGTTCTTTTTATTCCCGTTCGTAAAAAACAAACTGAGAGGTCAACGTTTTTCGACACCTGAAGAAGCGGTTGCCGCATTCAGAAGGCATGTTTTGGAGGTACCTCATTCAGAGTGGCAAAAGTGCTTCGACAATTGTTCAAGCGCATGGAAAAGTGTATAGATCTTCATGGAGAATATTTTGCAAAGCAATAAAGTGATTTTCGATGATTAAAATTTGTTTTTGTTCTCTAATCCCGACATGTAAAAGGCACCCCTCGTACAGAGGAAGTACAACGCACTTAATAAATAAATTGTTTAAGGAATTTTGTAAAGAATTTGCACTTTTTCTTTGCTTTTTTTATGAAGAATTTAATATTTTTTAAATTATGTTCTTTTTCCCTTGTTAAATAACGGGTTTTGTTTCATAAATATTTGGAAATATATTGCGTTTTCCAATGGTCGGCTTTTAAAACCGCAGTGTCGTGAGAACAAATCAAATGTTCGATTACTAGCGCAAAACGGCATTCTTAAGTAAATAAAGTAAAACTGAAAGTTTAAACATTTTTTATTCGATTTTCAAATATTGACAGAATATAAATTAATTTTTGTAGTATGTCTACGGAAAGTATTATAAAAGTTATTGTTTTTTAAAGTCCTAGAAAGAGATAAGTGTCCGACAACTTGTTCATTTACTTTAACTAGTGGCTAGGGAGATGGGGAAAAGTGTTTTAAGTTTCAACTGTCTGCAAACCTAAAAAAACGTGGCCGCCGTAGCTGTATGAATCTGCCATTCGGTTGGATTTGAGTAAGAAAACAGCTTTGGGCGTGATGAAAAACTCAATGACAGAATTTTTTTTTAATATCGGTCGAGCCTCTGGTAGACAATGACAAACTTCAGCTACGCTTCTATGTGGGTATAAAATAAAAAGTATTTTGGACATATTCATCCAATAGATCCAATCTTATTACATAATTTTTATATAAAACTAAAACAAAATAATTTAATAATAATACTTGTAAAAAATGTCTTTTTCAAAAAAGTATAGAAATATATTACAAAAATAT